>PNEQ01086685.1:0-38746 GCA_003012365.1 Medauroidea extradentata | reverse complement strand
CTCACTCAAGTAGGAGAGAGACGGATGTCGAACGCTGCCGAACGCAAAGGCCGATTGTACTTCTTTGTCGCTCGTTCCGCGCTCTCGCTTGCACTTCAAGCCTTACATGGAACGCCTCAGAGAGAGGTAACGCCGCATGAGTCATGTTTTTTCGTGCGTGCAGCCGGCTCTATCGAATTATAAGACGTTGTCACGTCAAAAAGTCTGAATGTTTTCTACAAGGAAAATAGGGGTTCCTGGCTATCATTATATCCTGAATATTTTCGCGAGTTAACTGCCAGTCGGCTAGATTCCACCACCCTTTATACATTCGTTCCTCAGTTCATCTTAGTTGGCTTCAGCCCCAGTAAACAGTTTTAACTGACACCAGTTAGCACGGCATTCATTTATGTTCCACTGCAGGTTCCATATTAGTTTTGAGTCTTTCTGGGTGGGTGTGTCAAACCCGTGACGTAATAGCAATAGCGTGAGAAACAAACACCCTCCCCTCCCCCCCCACACACACTTATATAATACACAGGCAACGGAATAACTTGTGTGCACATTGTAGGCGTCAGGGATTTTTGTCTCTGGGGAGGTCAAAAGTGATATTGTTTTGAGTTTAAAATCCCAACATCCTTGGTCTATTTAGCACAGCTACTATCCTAATATCATAGGTATGTTTAGGTTAACTTTAAACCTTCCCGGATTGCTTAGGTTATTTTAGTTAGGTTACGTTACATTTCTTTCAAACCTACTGTCCTAGGTTTCTTTAAGTCACTTTAAAACATTGTATCCTAGGGTATCTTAAGTTATTATAATTTCCGACAACTGTAGGTCTGTTTACAACCAGGACGTCCATACAGTTTTCCGAAAGTTTTAGGAAACCCAACTGTCGAAATCAAGGACTGGGCGATGCGAAACTGATGTTTCGTCAACGAGGCATGGCGGAAAATAAAACTAGTCAATATACTAACGAGATAAGTTTTAATTATTTTGTTTACGAACACTATTGTAAATGTAAGAAAAATTAAGAAATTTCATTAATTAGCTATTTTGAGACAAACGCAATTTTTTTATTGATATACTGTACTCAATAAATAATTTCCTTTGTTGAAACTCGAGTATAGATAGCATTTTTCTACTGTGGAGCTAAAAAATGTTGTGTACAAATACCCAAAGTGATACTATCGTGTTTAAATTGTTTATGTTGAACAATATTGTACTATAATAGATCGCTGAAGTGCTGTGAAACCCAAGTTATACCACACATGATCTAACTTTCGTCACAGATTACCCTAACAACGACACATTCATTACTGTCGCACTGTTCACACCACACTCTAACATCAGTATTGTATACGGAACTGGGCTATCGGATGAGGGTGTAAACGTAGCGTATATTAGGTTCTTCAAGGTTATTTAATGTTAGTTCAAACCTGACAGTACAATGTTCCTAACGGCTACAAGTGCTCTGTCTACACGGATGACAGTTATATTATTGAAGGAAAGTACAGTCAAATAAAGCCTGTCTCTAACTGTGCTCTGGGCTGAGTCTGACGTGAGCCGCTATAAAGGGTGTGGTAAACCTCCCCCTGCCCCCTCCCCTCTCCACGGGGCTAGAATGGCGCGGTCGTGGGGTGTCAGCAGGGCGAGTGACCTTTCATCGACAAACAAGGCCGGGCCAAACAACCACTTTTATGACGCAGGGAAAATGTCACGCTAGTTTTTACACTCCAGTCAGCCCCCAACCCCCCCCCTCCCCATCCACTACTTGTATTGGTAGCGAAGATGTCAGGCAGAGATCACGCTCATGCCGGAACAGAAAGTAATTAAAATAATTGAATCAGTCATTTGACGAGAAACAGCATTAATTTTCTACCAAAATGAGTTGTGGGTGTTATAATTGTATACAGATGCAATCAGTGAAATATTGTGTTCCTCAACTGAACTTACAGTTCACTGCCTTGCTATATTAGCAAATGTCGTGTATTTACCCATGTACACAATTATAACACCAACTAATTTTGCTGGAAAATTAATTTAAGTTGTTTCTCTAATGACTGATTCAACTGTATAATAGTATTCTCATGATGTATAGCCTATATATTTATTTATAATTATACACATACTTACACAGTAAGTTGAATTACAAAGTGTTAAAAAATTATAGAAACAAATTATTATAACACAGAACCTATACGATAGTCTAATTTACGTACAATATATATCAAGTGCCTCTGAAACAATATATACACATATACGTGTAAAAACACACACACACAGTATGTACAGCAATAAGCACATTATAAGCAACCATCCAAATCCTCCTGGGCTAAATTAGAAACGAAAATGAAAATGTTAGTGGCAAAATATTGTACGACATTTTATGTGCACAGTATGGCAACACTGCACGCAGAAAAGTCCCCACATGCGCTATACGCCCAGGTATTATTGTATGTATGTTACGTCGAGTGAACGTAGACTCATGTCTGGACAGCTTGGGATTTGAACCTGCGTCCATAATATACACGTCAGAGTAATAGTAGTAAGATATATGTGGAATGCAAGAGGGGACTAACTACACTGCTATGTTGCCAAATTGTGCTTATAAAATGTTCTACTTCAATTTAGCCAAGGATTCGAGTGGTGTGGTTATTAAGTGTTTGTGGTTTGTGTGTGTATGTCTGTATGTGTTGTCGTGAATTAAGCGTATATGTGTGCTATATAAACTACGATTATCTACATCTTCACAGTTGCATAATACAAATCAACAGAAAGAAAGTGTTTTAAAAGTAAACACTTTATAATAAGTCGATGTCGGTTAATGTATGTACAAATACGTATAATAAATATATTCATCACATTCTATATTTACATATAGCTAAGAGAAAGTCGGTTTAATTCTTTGTCTTCAATACAGTACTCTCTGTAAGGAACTATACACGTGTAGTACACCTACACGGAAGCACTTGCTAATTTTTATTCATTATGAAACAATATAACATGCATTTCGTTTTCTGTTATTGTTTGTAACACA
The DNA here is from genome assembly GCA_003012365.1 of Medauroidea extradentata. Classification (NCBI taxonomy): domain Eukaryota; kingdom Metazoa; phylum Arthropoda; class Insecta; order Phasmatodea; family Phasmatidae; genus Medauroidea; species Medauroidea extradentata. The sequence continues at coordinate 35,727 of PNEQ01086685.1, read as the reverse complement.
ATTAGAAAGTAAATACTCAGGTCCATTCGTGGTTGGTGTAGTGGATAAAGCACTCGCCTACCACCAAGGTGGTCCTGGCTCGATTCCCGGCGAGGTCGGTCAGCGGATTCTCGCATGGGGGAATCGTGCCGAACATGCCGCTGATTGGGGATGCCTAGTTTCCCCCCCCCCCCGGCCTTCTCATTGCGGCGTACCTCAATTGTAGGGCTTAACTGCACGTCATCCTCCGGGGCTAGCAAATACGTACGTCCTTCGGCTGTGTTCCAAATAGGTACAAATGCACGCTCACGTTCTCGCGCTCGGAAGTGACGTCAGAGAGTGTTGTTACAAATGTCCGAGTGCGATTATATTGTTATGAACCATGTAACCCTGGTTCTAACACAGCGATCAGTAACCAGGCCACCCGGCCAGGAATTACAAAATATTAAACATATGTTGCTGCAAACTGTAAGGCAGAACTGCCCACTCCAACAGCGACACGAGTTGCCACACAGGGCGCGATAAAGGGGCGTGTCACGCTACCTACGAGGTCTGTCTGCCCCATATCGTCGCCAGGACCACTTCACTACCAAGATGCACCACGACGTCCAGATCTACGACGTGCCGATCAGCCTCGGCGTCATTAACAAGGAGGTACTGTCATCGTCGTAACTAGATTGAGTGGTCCATTAGTAATCTTAAATGTACAATTATATATCTAACTATTCTTGCCTCCCTCCGTAAAGAACATTGTAAAAGTAATGTAATAGTTTGTATAGATTGTAAATTAAAGCCGTACCTGATATTTAGACTGCGAGTCTCACTTATATTGTCAGAGTCCCATTTAAACAAGTTCTAAAATTCTGCACGTTTTACGAAATAATCTATCATTAATAAATAACTGAAAGAAGTATTTTCCCGTATACGTAACAATATGCAGAGAGGACGTATGAATGCATGCTCGATGCAGACTCTCGGAGCCACTGTTTGTTAAGGACGCTACAAGAGGGTAATAATCATAATTTTATATTTCTATGAAACAGTGGTAATTACGTAGATGTTACTTGGGAGCTCATAATACTCTAGCAAAAAATTAGCTCAGCCAGTTTTGGCACAGTGGCTTTTCAAAGTCAAAACTTGCATGTTTTACGTCATACACCCCGACAACCAATCAACACTACTCGCAAGTAACATCTACAGAACTAGCACTGTTTCATACACATATACAATTATGATTTTTTTCCCCACCAGGACGCCCTTAACACCTGGGCGCACACTTGCAGTGTGGCGGTGTTCACAATTAAGAGCGTGGATAAAACAAGCAAGGAATTGCCGTTGGCATACTTCGGCAAAATAACGTAACATAGTGTCCTCCGTTTGAAACTCTGAGCTTCAGTAGTGTTGAACATTCGCTGTCAGTATAAGCGACATGAGTGGTAGGTCGGTGAGAGCTTGTAGTTGTACGAGAGAGACAGCAGAGTTGACAAGACAGCGGGTGTGGGCGCAGGAGAAGTGAGCGGAAATGAGCTGACAGAGAGAGATGGAACGAGCACAGAACTACGGGCTATACAGAAGAACACCACGGGAAGGGGAAAGGCACGGAGAATATCGAAGACTGTCTGGGAACGGAAGAAATTTGGTGTGACGTGACACGGCGAGGAAACCCGTCATAGTATTCAAAGAGAAGAAAGGTCGTTATTTTGCAGTGTACTTCAACCTAAATATTTATTTAGGTACTAGTTCAAAGGATTTTTTTTTATAAATAAGGCGCATGCATGGCTGTTAATTGTATGTGGCCATAAAAAAGCTCACACACACACACACACACTAACTTACTGTCCTGGACGCAGGAAATTTCGTGCAAATATTTTCGCTGCAGCACTTTGTTTCAGTGCCTTACGTGCGCACCTGCATCTCTGCTATGTGGTCAGTGATTGGATGCCGTAACACCCAGCGTGTGGAGGATAAACCCGCAAATCACAGACGTGTTGTGTGGCAGTTATCCATGTACTGATTGGCACAGTCTAATGTATAACGACTCTGCACTAGTACACTCTGTCAATAGCCGTTAAGTTGAGCTGCAGGTGTACACGTAAGACACTGAAACAAAGTGAGGCAAAAATCTTTCCACCAAAAATTCCTGCAGTCATGAGGCTGATATGTGGCCTCTAAGATGGAAATTTGATACGTGCAAATGTACGATAAAATGTTAAGTTAATGTTATAAAAGAACGTAATTTCATATACAGGTAAATTATGTGCAGACAAGTAAACACAGAAATTAATGTATGGTGCAGGTGGCTACATTGACATTCAGTAGTATATAATCTGTAATGTTAGAAAAATACTTCGGTAACAGCGATCTAAGAAATTCTTTGTGTAGTATATAAACATTTTTACAACAGTGATACAGTGAAATTCCTTAAGCAAGTTTATATTTCGGCCTCATCTTAGAATATGTTAGAAAACAATTACAATTGAAAACGATATTTGTCAGTTAGGCTACTTGGCAGTGACGCAGGCGCAAACAGACATTAGCAAGGCTCACATAACGCAGTAAGCTCGTTCGCTTTCTCTAAAGCTGTTTTATCAAGTTTTTTTACTTAATCCGTTGCTACGCCCTTCCGGGGAAGTAAAACAGTAACGGCAAAGTTCCAAGTTTGTGTACACGTACAATGAAATATTATTGCTTTACTTTTCTAACTAAAATGTTGGCTATTCCTGGGGAAGCGGGTACAGGCAGGGTAAGCATGGAGCAGAACACAGGTTTAAGGCCCTGTTTTGCGTTACTTAATTTTGTCATGTTAGAGGCGGGAAGATATAATATAACATTGTCTTTCAAATGTATTCAAAGGAATGCAAAAATATGTTACGTTTTTGCTCATCATTTGACTGACGCGAATTCATTCAATTAAACGATTAGAAAAACCAGTATGTCTGTGCCTAGTATACAGTACTTTGTCATGAAAAACCGCAAGCGTATAAAAAAACATTAGAAAACTGCAAGACCGGTTAAATATTTTATTTTTAGGGTTACGAAAATAATTCTCGTAAAAGCAGTGACAAAAGATGGAATCATGACCTTGAAGTCTATCAGCGTGTAACGCCAGAGAAGAGGTGGTGCAGTGGATTGTGGGATGGAAGACGCTACATTGCAGTAACCGAACTTCTACGAACTCACGGGCTAAACAAAATCAAGGATTCCGTAAATGGTTAATTTAAATGGTACGCCTAGTCATATTCCAACTCGTATCGTGGCTAAATGTATACGCCTACTAAATTACACTGTAATTAAAGTTAAAGAAAATTTTTAATAAAACCAAGATGGATGCGGAAAATGTACCACCGTGAACCATACTATAGTTCTTATACCTACCTACTTACTATTAATAGTTTGTTGACATGGAGTACGAGACGTGCTGTACCGTGGCACGGAAAGTATTTTTTCTTGTGGAACTATTAAAAATGTTTTCAGCGCGTTTATCTACGGAAAGAAGGCACACTTCAAACTGTGTCCCTAACATTTTAAAAATGCCATCCTCTATTTAAAAACACGATTTCCAGCTCCTTAAAAGTTAAAAGTAACTTTTTCGCGTCGCTGTCGCAGAGAAAATATCAACCATAGTCGGTAAACTAAATCACAGAAACCTGCATTGGACTTTACAACATTCTTTCCACAAATAAAATAACGATGCCATCGCTGAAGACTAAAACACTGCAGCTAGTTTATGTTCTTCGCGCCTAGAGGCGATAAGGTGTTTGACGGACGTGTTATATTCGACTTATCGCCTTCACAGTTTCCGTGGTTCAAACCTTTAACAATTTTTTTTTAAACCTAGCGTTCACTAACGCTTTTTTACGTAAATTATTTTATAGCGTGTTTTATAGCTGGTTTGCGATAAAGCGTGTACCTTTGAATGCCATCGTGTATAGAATAATTATGAAAAAATACGTTAACTTTTGAATACGATACAATCTGCACACTTTGACTGTTGCTTAGATAGACATGTTTACATTACAAAGTGACAGGAAGATATAAATTAACTGAAAGAAACAATGTAATTAGAGATTCAAAAGTGTTCACTGTACCCCGAACTACCTGTAGCAGGTAAGTCCGAATTGATAAGAAACAGTTTCAGAGTATGTCGTCATATTGCACTGTTTATCAGACTGGGTATATGTATTGTCACAGAATGTGTAATAATACAGAACTGAAACTGCTACAAGTATGGTGAACTAGGGCGGCACGAAGCCAGCAATATGGTGGCCAAGTAAACAGCCAACCAGTAGTTGGATACCAACAATAGGGAGTCTTCAACTGCTCGCAGTCTCCTATCATACACGAGGTCCCTTGCATAGATCAGTAGAGCCAACGATTGTAGTGGAAATAATGTTTCATAAACTTACTTGTTGCAATGTCATATGTGCACGCCTGTAGCTTTGCTTCATGGTTATTGGCAGCGTGTCTTTGTGCTGAGCCAATTAGAACATGGTTACTACGACACTCAGGACCGGATTTACCACTAGGCCTAGGGCGCAATATTCACACGGGCACATTTTTAGCTAGAAGTAAATGTAAAGAATTTCTCATAACTATTTTTGAAAGTGTCAATACGGCGACGAGGAAATTGTGTTTTAAATAGCTTTACTTTTGGCATTGTTGACTTACGATGTATCTATTAGTTGTATCTGCTCTATGGCCAATCCATCAATTTATTACCAAATAACTGTGTTACAATTATGCTGAGTTATTGTGTTATTAGTAGTATAATACACAGCGAGAAGACACAGCAGAGTAGTTTAAAATAATGTGGTGCTGTAAACGGGTAAAGGACACCAGTTGTTAAGGAAGGATGGAACACAGGGGCTGCAGTAGCGCTTAGACTGACGAGCCTAGAGGCTTCAATCCGGCCCTGGCGACACTACTCATCTGTCATTGGTGGGTAGAAGCCCAAGGTAGGAAGAGTTACTGACAAACGACCAATTACTACAGACATGCAAAATTCGCGTTATCATTCAGTAGCACACTAAACTTCACTTTCCTATACATAACAGAGCATTATCTGCATTTCAATTGGCCACGAACTTTTATATGTATAGTCGTTTACGTGTGTTACGTCTTTACAGAGAGTGGCCTCTCTCCCGTGTAAGTATTCTCCGCGGCAAGTCGCGACAATATCGGCCAGCGGGAGACGTCGAACAAGCCTATAGTCACTTGGAGTCTAGTCAGCTGTCAGCAAATAAAGTGGTGGATACAAGGGGGGGGGATTGGGCAAATCTCCCCCCCCCCCCAAAAAAAAAGTCCTACCTTGTTTCAGAAATGTTATACTTTTTATTCAATACAGTAGGTGTTATGAACTTTGCAATATTGTCGCGAAGCTAAATTTTTGAGTTTTATTTTCGCAGGCGCGTTGCGCCGAACTTTGTTTGAATTAAATGAACCCAGAAGCGTGGGTCGTCTGTTTCAATAGAGTTTCGTCAGAAGCGGGCCACGGCTGACCAATTGTTGTGACATGCGACCGGGGCTGCAGACCCGGTGTCGTTGTCGTCATAGTTTACAGTTTTAGAAGCGCTTGGCTTAACTCTTGTTGCGAAATTGGTGCGTTACCGGGGTAAACACTCCGATGGTGCGTCAATTATAGGCGGGTTTTCGCTGATTGGTCGGGCCGCGTCGTAGGAGGGGCGGTGCTGTGGTAGGGCGTCGGTCGCCTAGGTGCGCGGTCATTGTAGTCGTGATTATTGTCAGAGAGAGACGTTTCCAGCGAGTCGACTTCACCGAGAGAGCTAAAGTCAGTAAGTCACTGCTGGGTGGGGCTCCTGCCCCACCCTGTCATCTAGATCAAGTAGTACTCGTAAGAAAATCCAGTAAAGTTAATGTAAACCGTAGAGTAAGTAATGTTTAAATAGAAGCCTTAAGTCGGGAACACCAAGGCCGCGAACCAGTCCACAGACCTTTCGTCTGTGCCTTAGTTCGAAAAATTGTTTAATTTGTAACTCCGGGTTTAGAGTTGACATTGATTTTTAAAATAATCCAAGATAAAGGTTGTTACTCTTTCAAATTGTTAAATATTTTATTATTCTTTTTAATGTAACTTACATGTTGAAACCAAAGTTCCTATTTCATTGTAATTTCGTTTTTATACCATTATTAAATGTTTCGGTTTGAAATCTAATTCTTATATTCAGTAGATTGTCCCCCATACGTTAATTGGATGTCAAAGAAGGCGTCGTGTGGAAACGCTGGTGGTCTAAGTTAGCGGTAATTAAGTATTTAAAATTCCCATATGCCTACTTCCTGTACAGGGAGATAGCTAATATCCGTATTCCCAGTCACTGAATAAATTCCTCTCGCAGTTACCTGAGTTCAGTTAAGATAATTTATTTATTTGTCTATGAAGTTAGTTATTTCAGTAAAGCGAATTGTGCTCCACCTCTGTGTTGTTACGTTCCCCTTGTAACTATCGTGGTATTCACTTTAAATGGTCCCCAGTTTTAAAAGAATAGCCCGTCAAGATTGGTGCAGGCGCCGAATATTAGCTTAGGAATGTGGGAACTTTTAAACGTAGTTTAAGAAATATAGAAACAAGTAAGTCTTTGCAAAGAACAGCTGATTATGAACGTTATAATAAAAATCTTTATTTTCGCACATAGTTTTATTCTCCAGTACTTGAATTTCATGAAAAATGTAACAATTATCTCTTAAATGTATTCGGAAAAACTCGTAAATAATATTTGATACGTATTTTGTATCTGTAAATTTCGTCAATATACGGCGTTGCTTATGTTCTGCCAAATAATATCATAAATTGAAAACATTTAAATAACTGGGCTTATTCTTTTTAGTATCCATGTGATAGCTATGTTTTTACGACAAGAATATAATGATTTATATCACAATACTTTCGTTTCAAAAACATATTTTCAAATCGTTTTTCAACTGTCGTTACATTAACTTTACGATTGTGTTGTGTATTGACAAAATAGTAAAAGTAACGGAAACGTAGAGACGAATGTTAAAGTGATCAACTGTGTGTAGGCCCTTACTCGTCAGACGAGGCAGTCTCCTCTGGTTGGCTAGCCGTCCCCCGTCCCCTACCCTTACACCGCCCCTCATCATCCTGCTACAGCGAGTCGTTATTCGCTACGTTGCTGCACATCGTATCAAATTAAGGTTGAAATAAATGACTTCATTTGCCGAGCCAACCGCCTGAAAGGAAAATAATTCCATCCGCTTTTTTCCTATATCCTGGACAAGTTTCCCTTCCTTAGTTCATCTCATACTCAGCTTGCCCCAATATCGCAGGTTTTGTTCTACCTTGGCATCTCGGCCGCTCCGACCGTACACTGTAAAAAACTTCCTAAAATGTTTTAGGAAGTAGTTAACTTAAACGTAGTATGGGGCAGTAATCATTCTTCCGCCTTGTAAATATGCAAACTTTCACACTTGTTACAATACAAGTCTGGTAACTTCAGTAGCCTATACACTGGACTGTTTTATACAAGGTTTGTGAGTGCTACCATGGATGTCTGGGAAACTATTCTACCATACCCACTTCCTTAGCGCTCCCGTACACACGTGTGGCAAATTTACAAACGATTTTTTAGAGTGTATGCATGATTGTATGTATTCAATAACCGTGCAACATTTCTTCTTAACTCTGTCAGTTTACGAAAGTCACTCAACAATGTTTTCACGTCTAATTGCACTTTGTTTCTAAAGTATGTTTCATTTGCGTGAAAACAACCCAAGGAAGAGCATTTACGACATATTTTTAACCATTAAATTTCTTTAAAAATATATTTAAATTAGCATAAGAAAGGCAGTACGGTTATTGTTATATGATAAAATGAGAGAATCAGCGATGAAAGAGTCAATAAGAAAATGAAGACGGGACACACAAAGGCGATGTGTTCTGATCACCCTTACTGCAGATATACCTCTACGCCAGTCATCATAATTCAGAGAGCGTCACATCGTGCAGTAGTGTTCCTCACAGCATGTTGTGGCTGTACAAGTAAGCGTTATTACACGCTGACATCACATACAAATACAGAATGTCAGGTTAATTGCCGATATGGACTGAGCCAAGTGAATCTGGTATAAGAACTAAGTAAATATACTCGTGATAAAAATTTGTAAGGGCCTTAGTTTACGAGAAATGTTTCATTGAAAGCAAAGAAAAACAACAAAGTGAAAGTAAAAGGCAAGGTAATTCGTGCATATACGGACTGCACGACATGAATGTGTGATATTAACTACGAGGGAAATGCTGGTTGGTAAAAGTCTTCAGGCACTTTGTTTCTGAGAAAACCGCCATAGCAGTGCTACCAACCTACCCTACTTTCCTGTTCACTGGTGTCCTGGACATGCCTCGCAAACTAAGAGTCTTGGCAACATTCACTACAGAGTATTGTCTGCTTATATCTGGTCACTTCGTCACGTGGTGCAGTCCGTATCCGAGAATTACCCGACATCCTGAACACTTGCCATGTTTCTCGACACAGCAGCTGCACGTGATAATACTAGGTGCCTGTGTAGCGGCTTAATACAAACGATGCCAGGCAAACCTCCGCTTAGCAGTGCTGGACTACTTTCATGAGAGCATGAGTTTACAGTTTGTTCACAAACTCACCTGATAGTATTCGGGAGGCGAACCTCTTGTTAATTGGAGATTTGCACTGCAACTTATAATCTAGTGCAGCCCATTATCATTCTTGAACTTCTAGATTTAAATTATTATATCAGCAAGAAATATATAACGGCGTTGAATAAAAAGACAGATTTTTTAATTTTAAATGTTGTTTAGTGTTACTGAGATGTGGAAGTGTTAAAAGATCTTCAGCTTATACATGGGGTTGTCAAATTGCATATCAGTGTCTTGGGTAAACAAACCTTACGTCTAGAAGAACGAAAAATGTTACATGGATATTTGTTATAGAACGCACAGTTTCCTTTGTTATAAACCTCTTAGTGTACACGTCCAACTGCTTCACACACGATGATCCATCCACTTCGATGCTACAGCGAGACATGTGTTGTGTCCAACTGAATGGTTCGTACGCCTCATCTGGTATGGACCTGCCCACAGTTGCGATGACATTCCACAGCAACACGACCCAACAAGCCGCGCGCTATGAAACCTACGTCCTGTATTGCCAACTGCAGAGCTGAAACAGCGCGTTTAAAAACCTACGTCCATAATAACGTTATTGTTTCTCTATGTGAGGGTCGTTTCCCCATAATATTAACACGCAATTATACAACATCTTGTATACACAAACATGCGTGACAACCTTCTAATTGTATGTAACATTTCTTGGCGGGAGAATGAGGCGTTTTACTAGAGTCGCTGATTTTTGGTGCAAATAATTTTATACCAACTTACGTGCGACGTTATATGACAACGTGCTCGTCTAGCTGCTCGTGGTAGTTTATGTAGCGCGCCGTAAGCCCAACAGTCCTTATTTACGTTATCGTAGTAAGTTTTATCTTGAAAGGGAGCAGATATCACACAACTGTTGCATGGAAAGAATTGCAATTGTTTGTTCTATGAAGCCTAATATTTTTAACATAAGTTTTCGTAATTTTACCTAATTATTGATTTTAAGAAAATTTAATTGTGTCGATAATTAGACTAAACTATAGTAACATATGTTCCGAAAAAATTAGGCTACTTTGTACAAATAATTTCCAACATTTCTATATAACGGTTTTGTGATATATATTCCCTTCACGATTAAAAAATTAAACTCGAAAAAACAGCATAAGTAGGAACCTATGGCATTAACGGCGTCGAAGTGTATTTGTATTGTAACACGCCCATGTGGTCGTCATGACAATCAATTATATTTAATAGTCACTAGTGTCAACCAACTATCAAAAATGAATATGTATTAATAACTATGTCTAGCGACCACTCGGTCTCCTCGCCATTACATCATAATGACATTGAAGTATTTTTTATTAAGGTTCTATTACTGTACCAAGTTTTATACCGAAAAATTGGAGATTGTACACATTGTGTCTTAGTGAAAACAAGAAAGAGGAGCATGTGCACAGAGTGTCTGGGGCCTCGCCCCCACCCCCCTCTCAAGCCAACCCTCTAGCTGCTGAACAGCAGGGGAGGGGATCGAGCCAATAGTTTTGTAAGTTGTCATTGTATAATAGTTATTTAGTAATTAAGACATCATAAATGTTAACAAACAAGGAATGTTTTTTTTGTAAATGGATGTAGATAGCAAATATAAATTAAGGAATTATTTAATAAATACGGTTCTGGCCGGAATTGTTGCCCTCTAGAGGCAGAGCCATCGGTTAAAAGCTGGCTTCTGATTGGCCCAAATTGAACCGGAGCTTGATGGCCAAGTGACAGGGGGTTTTGGCGCGAATCAGGAGAGAAGCAAAGCCGCGATAATGGTTTAGGGACATTAGTCGGCAAGCCGTAAAAGACGTCGGCGAGCCACGAAAGAAGGCGCACCGGGTGCTGCCGCCGAGCATCCAAGTGGGCGTCGGGACGTGTTTGAGCCGGGGTAGACGTCGGCGAGCGACGCAGGACGGACGTGTCGGCGAGCGACGCAGGACGGTGCGCCGGGGTGCCACCGACAGGCGTTGAAGTGGGCGTCGAGACGCTGTAGTGGAGATAAGACGCCGTCGAGCCGCGAGTTTGATTAAGATTTCGTCGAGCCGCGAAGTAATGTGTATGCCGAGGTGCCATCATCATCGTCGTTGTTTAAGATATCGTAAAGTCAGGAAGTACGTCGGGCCGAGACACTTACGATTGGTAATTGTAGAGACATTGTAAGACGAGGCAGTTGAAATTTTAAGTAGCCGGGGTCTCCGTGCACGCGACTGTTATCATTAAGAGCCGTACCGACAATTCTGCGATATCACTGAAAAAAGAGTATAGTTGCATTTACCATACTTTTGTTAAAATAGGGACAACAAAACATTTAGGTTCTTGGTACTACTCTGTACAGTTCTTTCAACAATCTGTTTTATAGAAGAAACAAAGAGCCTTGTTGCTTTTACAAACCAGATGGTAACTTCTACAAAACAGATTGTTGAAGGAACTGTCCAGAGTAGTACCGACAACCAAACTGTTTTGTTGTCCCTATTTTAACACAAGTATGGTACCTGCAACTATACTTTTTTTTTTCAGTGTAATAATGGTCCGCCCCGAGAAGATAGCAACGACGTGCTACCCGGGTACGAAGACTACGTCGTAGCATGAAATAATGTTCGTTTTGAAGACATTACTTGGCAGTACATTTTACTCTTACAAAAATATTTAGCTCCGCCAGTTTCCCCATAATGCCACTTCAAAGTCAAAATTCCCATGTTTTTATTTCTTATAATCCGCAAATACCCATGGACATAATGAAATGGGGAAAAAATATTTTTTAAACTGATGTCCTGAGCCACTGCGTGACGAGTTTTGAAATCCAGTACAGAAAATTTTTGTATTACAAAAGTAGGTATAAGAGTTAAAAAAAACACAAAATTTCATATTTTTTTAAAAATACGAAAGTATTTTGTATTGGATTTTAAAACGTGTCAAGCGCAGTATCTCATGACATATATTTTCAACGCGAATTTTTTAGTTTCATTATGTTCATTGGCTTTTGTGACTTATAAGAACGAAAAAGATTCAAATTATGACTTTGGTGTGTCATGAAAGCTGACTGAGAAGAGGAAAATATACTCGTAAGCAACGTCTACGAAACTAACACTTCTTCATACAAATATAAAAGTACGATTAACGTACTGCACTACTGTGGACATTCGACATTGCAATATTATGTCGTCCCAGAAATCTTACAATGAGACCAAGGAAAAAAAAAAAAAAGCAAACGAAAAAATGAGAAAACAAGCCTAGTTTGACTGTAGGCTTGTTTTCTCATTTTCTCGTCTTTTCGTTTGTTTGTTTTTTCTTAGTCTCATTCTAAGATTTCTGGGACGACATAATATTGCAATGTCGTATGACCACAATAGTACAATACGTAATTCAACCCCATTGCAAGAAACATTCAAAAACATTTAAAGTATGATTTCACCTCACTTGAACACAGTTCAAAGGACTTGTCCGCCCTATGATATACGGTGAACTGTAGATAGCCCACGATCTTGTAATGTGGACACACAAACATACGAAGATCAAAGCGACAATGACGTCACATGTTGGGTTCCAATGAGTACAGGCCAGTGAATTCCTGCCTGTCACCAAATAAGAACACGGAATTTGCATGGCTCTATCGATCATACGTTGGTAGGGAGCCTTTCGCGGGAAGAATATTGCCCCACTTTGTTTCAGTGTCTCACGTGCACATCGGCAGTTCTGTTTCAAAGTTATTGGCAGCGTGTCTATGTTCAGAAACGTTTCTCATTTGACTGCAACAATCATAATAAGATTATTGTGAGTCTGTACGTCTATAATTTGCCAAGGCAAATGAGAGTAAAAACATCCAACCACAGACGATGTAGCAGAGCTGCAGGAGTGCACATGACGCATCGAAACCAATTGCTGCAAAAATCTTTTTGCCATAAAATCGCGGCTCTACTTATAAGTAGTGACCTGAAAAATTCGCGTTTTATTTTGTTCACAAACAAGGATGCAAACAACTATAACTTCGTGTCACGTTTGTAATTGTAACTTGACTTATTTGACATTACTCTGGAGGCCTCTGAGGAAATAATAAAGAAGCAACTACATGCAGGTCCATTGACGTGGTATCACTATGTCATCAGCCAGCCAATGAGCGGTTGCTGTGTACTTGAGTATATATATATATATATTCTTGGAGGCTAGCCTACAAGGCAGTGAAGCCGAGAATTCTTCCAGGCTCCGCTTGTGAGCTGATAGCTACTGGCACGAGTATTTTGCGTATTCATCTGGCAACAGCCTAGACTTCTCAGACCTATACACACACTGGCCTTAGTCAAATATCTATTAGCTTGTAACAGTATCACGTGTTACCACCACAACTTGTTTCCTTATTTATCACTGGCTTGCAGTCGTCAATTGTGTATGAAACAGGTGTTGTCTTATCACAGAAGGAGTAGTGAAGTATACATCATAGGCATTCAACCAGACCTAGAATCTATACGCGAAATAATCGTGCCTCTACTGATAGCACGTCACATCCTCACGAATAATTGTCTTGTTTTATTGGCTTGCAGTCGTCATAGGCGAACCTGACCTATAGTAAAGTCACGAAGTACTTGCGCGTCTGAAGTGGCACAAACTATATGATAGAAATAGTGTGTGTGTGTGTGTGTGTGACTGGGTATCGTGGCAGGTTTCATTGATGAAACCAACAGAAAGCAGAGTAAATGGCTTAACAAAGAATAAAGAAGAAGATAAGAGGACAGAAGTACCAAGCAGTGTATTACTCACAGGAGTAGAAGTGCAGCGTGGAAAGAAGAAGTGTTGGCTGACATTAGGGCCATAAAACTTGACATACTAGACTTAACAGGTATGTGCAAAGCAGAACACAGAACTTCTACTAGGCTATTGGCCAGAATAGTTTTTGTTGGCGGACGACGAAAACGTTAGCCAATGACAGACGTAATACTAGCCTACAAGAGCTTTTCTTGGTTCCAACTTATAAATTATTTTATTGCAAAATAAATATTTTGTGGAATAGTTTGGTTAAACAAGAACCCATTTACGAGCACGCTGCAACGCCCAATGTGACAACGTATGGCAAAGTTGAGCTAGAGTATATTGTAATAGTTACAGGTGGTACACTCGTGTACAGAACTGACTCCATGCAGCACATACAGCATTGATCATACACCAGCTCACCTTGCAACACTAGGTTGGCAGAGGGTGAGGGAGGGAGGAAGCAACAGATGGCAGCCCTGCACGGCGGGCGTCGTGGCGAGGGACTGCAGTGGTGTCGTCGTCGACATACAAGAGAGGCGAGGGGCGTACATCAGTCAGGACGGGGGTGCGATGATCAATGGAGGGGTGGTGAGGGGGTTGGCGTCGAGGCCTGGCGGGTCGATAGCGGCCTCGTGGACGCTCTGGTAACAGGTGTCGTCAGGCACGACGCGCGCGCCCCTGGGTACATCGATCGACGGCGTGGTGCATGTTGTGCGCGTGCGCGTCACGTCGTCTGCAGCCAGCACCCAGAACAAGGCTGCTGCCCCAGCAGCGAGCGAGTGAACGTGCAGCGATGAAGGGGTGGCTGGCAGACGTCGTCGCCGACCTGGCCGCGATGTGAGGGTGTCGCGGCGACGTGGGAGCACCGCCCCCAGAGGCAGGTGTCCGTCAACGACCGCGTCACTGCTGGCCTAGCTGCGCCCTGGCCTAACTGGAGCCCTCTCTCTATCACTCTCTATCTCTCTCCATCTCTCTCTCACCCAGCACTCGACCAATTGTTGCTTCCTCGCACGCCTTATTAACAGGTGGTTCTTCACTAGGCCCGCCCCACCCCTGCTGCCCTAGTTCAAGGACATCTGTCGCTCCAGTGTAGGCCAGCGTCTTCCTTGGTCCCTGCACCTGTCATCTCTTCACAAGCGTCGCCTCTCCAACCTTCCTTCCTTCCTACCACTCGCCACCCATCATGGTCGCCTGAGAGAAACAGCCACTAACGAATTTCTACAACGACTCAACTGTATGTGATTGAAGTTTTTTAAATAATAAGAAGTAAACACGAGGACAAGAAGAAGAAGAACTGCGTCTTGGAGTTTGAAGCCCGGACAGACGCGGAGCTTGGAGGACTGTGAGCGGGCGCCGAGAGAAACGAAAGCAATAGAACACCGTCAAGGCAATATTTTGACAATTTCTTCCCCCACGCCGTGCAAGGTGACTTGTGAACGGTAGACAGCGAGAAAGAAAAAAGGCAAACTATTTTCAGTATATACAAAAAAAGGGATAATAATCGAACTTGTGTATTTTTTAAAAATATTTACCGCGGCGTGATGTTTTGAAGCCTCTTGACAGGAAGCTTGATATTTTCCCCCAGTCTTGTAACCGAACAGTTTGTTCTGCTCCCCTTGTGAAGGAAGCTTTGTAGAGCGTAGTTTTGATAAAGAGTAATTTTTTGTGAGCGTGTCAGTGGAGTGATGGTGTGAGTGGTGAAGCGAGTGTAGCTGGGAGGTATGTCAGGTCGCAGCTGACGACACTACACCGTCAACAACAACAACACACATATATAGCCGCCATGCCGCGATGCTACATGGTGAAGAAGGCGTGCAACAAGTACCAACAACAACAACAACAGCAGGCACCGCCTCCAGCCTGTGATGAGGAGCCGCCCCCGCCTCAACACAGTGAGTCCCTGTATCTGCCTGTGTCTGTCTGTGTGTCTTGTATCATTCCGCCCGGCCAGTCTATGTGCGGCACAACATTGTTTGCTACGTTATAAGTTACTACCAGCTACAACTACTGCCTGCCTGATATTGCCCGCCACACTTCTACTTCGTTTATTGTGTGTATGTATGTATGTATATATATATATATATATATATATATATATATATATATATATATATATATATATATATATATATAATTTGAGTATTCACGGAAGTATGTTGCTAACTTTGCAATACGATTCCTTGTAAAAATGAGATTAAGATATGCAATGGAAATTGTTGGTTGGGGCAAATCTTAACGGAGAAATTCGCGATTCAAAACTGGATGTGGTTATGCATAAGAGAACTAACCCACAAATTACTGGAGCGGAATTATTCAAGGTCATATCCTACTGTTTCCATGTAAACCTTGTAGAACCTGGTTTATCTGACCTCTTCTTATTATCCAAATACTATGATTAACTGCATGTTATTTTTCTAGGAAATACTCCATACCTGCTTTTACTTGGAATGATTATATCAATATAAAATAATTTGTGGACTTCTGCATAACTCCATCAAATTAACATTGCAGAACATTTGTTAAAATAATCTCAAGTAAGAAGAAATATATAATAAATCCACAGGTACGGTTTAATAATAATATCTTAAATATCTGAGAAAAATATATTATCGAATACATTTCACATACAGAAGATATTAAACGTAGTTAAGCCATGCGGGCACAAAATTTTTCACCAAGACATGTTTCCCTACAAAATGATAGTCTGCAGCAGGAGACCCCAATTATCAATAAATGTCGCCTAGTCACAACATCCTCAAGTGAACAGTTCAGAGAATACGGAATATACATATAAAATGTGAAGCCTTGCAGTTAGGCAACACGCAATACCCACGAGGTCCCAGCAACAACATTACCTAACGTAAGTGAAAGATATGCGAAACCACATTTTTCACAGTTCACAGTTTCATATCTTATCACTAAACTGCGCCCGGAATGTCATTACTTATTTGCATTACTTTTGGTTATTTACAAATGGTCGGTTACCAATATCAATTTTCAATCGCGAAATTCTCTCTTAAGATCTGCCCCAATCAAAAATTTACATCTTATAACTTTATCTCATTTTACAAGTAATCACTCGCAAAATTTATAACAGGCTTTCATGAGCACCGTATATGTATGTGATTATATATATGTGTATATATATATATATATATATATATATATATATATATACCCGTCTATTTAAAATAAAAATAAAAATGTAAAAATCGTTTATCAAAAACAGAAACTTTAACTCTTACATTTGTTTAAAACAAATTAGAATGCAAATCGTTAGTTACCGTTTATTTCAGTTGTAGCTCTGCACCAAAATTTTTTTATCACCCCTGTACTTCTAGCTTAAAACATTGGAACGTGTAAACAATATTAGTTGTGTGGAAATTGTCAGCTGCGAAAGTAAACCAATAAAAACATTATGTCCAGGCGTCCAGGTACAGTCGAGACTTCATTTAACGGGATGTATCTATTCAGACTCCGTTATCTTTACACAAGGCGGACCATATACAAGATGTGTCCATGTAACTGCCATCCGTGGGCTAACTAGACACAGCGACTGAGAGAGTTCATTATTGTCGCTGTAAGGCCACTCCTGGGATATTAACAGTGAGTTTTAAAATACTTCTAAAGCAACATAATTTTCATATCGAAGCATCCTTACATTGTTTTGTAATAAATGTACAATCATTTGTACCTAATTTTTTTTGGTAGCAATAAACCTGATAGTTTTTCAGATTTTTCCCCCCAAAGTATAACCAATTTTGTTGAAAATAAGCCAGAATCCAATTTGTTTCGACAAAACTATGCGTTACTTTAAAGCCCGCGTTTTTGGTGAAAATAATTGTGCAACAGTTTGTTTCAATGTCTTATGTGCACATATGCAGGTCTGATTCTTGATTATTGGCAGAACGCATTATT
Organism: Medauroidea extradentata; assembly: GCA_003012365.1. Classification (NCBI taxonomy): domain Eukaryota; kingdom Metazoa; phylum Arthropoda; class Insecta; order Phasmatodea; family Phasmatidae; genus Medauroidea; species Medauroidea extradentata. The sequence continues at coordinate 18,446 of PNEQ01086685.1, read as the reverse complement.
GCACAGACGTGGCTCATTTGACTGTGGCAACAGGAACAAGGTTAGGCCAAACAACACGTCACAGATTAGCGGTGTTGAACCCTAGATGCTGAGGGTTACAGACAGCTAATCACAGACCATGAAGCAGGGCTGCAGGTGTGCACATAATACATTGAAACAAACGGTTGCAGAATTATTTTCACGACAAATCGTGGCTTCTACTCCCCATCTACCCGGGAGGCCCCACCAAGCCAGCTGGCAGGTCGGGGATCACCTTGTGCCGCAAGATAGTACAGAAGAAATTGAAGTTTTCCACTTTGGCTTCACCTGAAATGTCAGCTCCCGAAACATCGTGAAAATTCGACCTTTGAAAATATACTGTGTTCTTTAGTGTCTTCATCGTTGTGTGTAGTCTGTGACGTCATCGTAGTTGTCTTGTCTCGTGTCATAACCGTCTTTAGTGGAAGGCCGCGGCCTTAGATCTGGCAACACTGTCAGGAAGGGTCTTTTAACACTTTTCCTTAGCTCTCCAAAGACCACTACTCTACCTGATTGTAGAGACATGCAAAATTTGCGTTATCATTTGGCAGCAGACTAAACTTCACTTTCCTATACATAACATGGCATAATCTGCGATTCAACTGGCCACGAACTTCTATGTGTTGTCATTGACGTGTGTTACGTGTTTACAGAGATTGTCCTCTCTACCGTGTAAGTATTCTCCGCGGCAAGTCACGACAATATCGGCCAGCGGGAGACGTCGAACGAGCCTATAGTCATTTGGAGTCTAGTCAACTGTCAGAAAATAACGCGAATTTTGCATGTCTCTACTGATTCGTTATTGTGTCATACATACCGGCGAATCAGGGGAAGCCATTGCCGTTAGCGAGACAAAAAAAGTGTTAAAAGACCCTTCCTGACAGGGTTGTCAGATCTAAGGCCGCGGTCTACTACTAAACATGGCTATGCTCGTGTCCATTATTGTTCCGTCTCTGCATTGTCTGTGCTGTCTTAATTGTGATGACCTGAGTTTCACATATTATTTTGTATTTATACTTTTATTTTTGGTTGTGTATTATTATTTTTCCCTTAATTGGTTGTTGACTAATTCCTTACGGGATCTTTCATGCTGTGTTGTTTGTGTTTATGGTTGTGTTCTACAGCCAACTAGGCTTGTTTTCTCTCTCTTTTCGTTTTTGGTGTTTGTTTTTCTTAGTCTCATTCTAAGACTCCTGGCACGACATATATCGCAATGGCGTACGTCAACAATAGTACAGCTTCTAATTCTTGGTACTAAGGCTTCGAACTTCAGCACCAGAAATACGTAAAAAGTGTGATACAATGTACACCAGTGGCTAGGACCATGAACTTTTCCAGCCAATAATATTTAGCGACTGAAATTTTCGCAAAAATATATTTGTAGCAGCTTGTGTGAGCGCATAACGTGTGCGTAGTTCTACTTCGTGTGATTGGTTGTTGTTAACTCTCAGCGTGTTGGGCTTCTACTCGCTGATAACAGACGTGTGGTGTTGCGGTAGCCCGCTTCTCATTGACGCAGACAAATTAGCCAATGACTGACGTTTCCGCGCGAATACCCGCTGTTAACAGCCATGAAGCACACCTGCAGATGATTATGTAAGACAGTGAAATAAGGTAGTGCGAGATTTTTACGCGTAGATTTCCGCTGTAATAATATAGCTTCACTCGAGGACATCTCTTAAGCCCTACTTGCCTGCTTACCGTCATCTCTCTCTGTCTTCAACATTCCAAGGTATTATTCTTCACTGCGTATTTCTCCACGCAGCTCATTATCGGCCTCCATCTTCTTGTGTCATTTTCTCATATTATATCTGGCTGTATACAACCGGCTTGTACACGGTAAGTTTCCTTCCAGTCTCCAGTTATCACATTTCTCTTCCTCCCTCCCTGTGTCACTCCTCTGTCCTCCCACGCCTGTCTGCTTGTGCTAACAACTGTAATCCTGGGGCTGGCAGTCTTATCTCTGCAGCTCGGCGTGTTGTACTATCATCCTAGTTCTCCATGATGACGCACGTTGTTAGCGTGTGACGTATCTTACACCTTGCCAGTACCACATCGTTCATTACATGTCGAGACACACATTCACTGTGTCCTGTCTTCCAACTCAACACCACGCGCTTCTAATGTCTAGTCATGTACAGGGAAACATGTTTAAGTTTTTAACGAAATTATTCCACAAGGGGCCGCGGTGGTCGAAGGGTCATACCTCTCGCTCCCCCCCCCCCCTAACAAGGCGAGCCGGGTTCGATTCCAGGCGGGGTCGGCCCCCGGATTTTCGCATGTGGGAATCGTACCGGACGATGCCGTTGGTCGGCGGGTTTTGTCGGGTATCTCCCGTTTCCCCCGCCCTTTCATTCCGGCGCTGCTCAATACTTACCTCAAGTCACCCCTCACCAGCGCTGAAGACCTCGAATGTCATTGTTTCTAAGTCCTCCAAGATGGCTAAATACTGGCTTTTCAGACTGCCGTAATACATAATGTACTTACTTGTATACGAAACACAGATAGAAACGTGCACATAACTATCCTGCAGACTTTCTAACAATAAAATTATACAGGCAGGCGGCGCCCATAATGTTAGGAGACATCCAGTGGCGGCTCGAGGGTTGTTGTCAGGGAGGCCTTATACCAACTCTGTGTTGTGAGCAGTCAGTAGTAAGCGGCACCTACGTACCAGCGTGTTAGCGTCAACTAGCGCACAAACATACACAGTTCTCTGCAACTTGTGCCCTGCCTGACAACAACCCTAGAGCCGCCACTGGGCGCATCCTTCGGGCTGTACTTTACATTTATGAACAGTAATAAAATTGTCATTGAAATTACTAAGAATTACTTGTTTTACATCATACGCACATGTCGGACTTACATATACGCATTACCCGATGCCTCTGAAACGGAGAAAATTAAGTTTTGATAAAAAATATATATAATTTGATTATTCACATCATAATTAGAGGTAATTAAAGACCGGATAAATTCGCAAGTTCTCTGACGTGTAGGCTAGCGTCCAAACATATATGTGACGTCAAGTAAACTGCAGCGGTTCATTGGCTGGTCGCTTACACTGTCATATGGGTATGCGTTTAGTTATAATTTTGTTATTGGCTCAGCGACTTTCACAAGATGTCACATATGCATGGGCGTCGTAAGCATTTGATTTTTGAGAAGGGGGGGGGGTCACTGTTAGAGAAAGTGTACATATAACCTACGTAATAAAGGTGTGTGTAGGAGTCCTCCACCGAGAAATTTTATATTTTAAGGTGCAAAATGCTGCTATTTAAAGAGTTTCTGCATCAAAATATTTACGACGCTCCTGCTCATAAGTCAAGGGCTAATTGCGGAAGTGACGCGAAAGTACAGTTACTGTAATTCTAGCTTGTTCCTAAAAGAAAAATTGTTCAGGTTTCTAGAGATTATTTATGGCTGTGTTCCAAAGTACGTTCAGTTTACCAAAATGTTACTGGCTTTCATTTGTACGTAGAGCTATCTATTTGACTGAGCAAATAATAATCCCGCTGTTGTAATATTTGATGCCTGTGATTGTTCTGCGGCAAGCTACCTTGTGTCGACGTATGTCACCTAATCACACATGTGTCATGTAGGTGTCCCTTGTAGCCTGGGCTAGAAGCACCAGCAGCAACTACAAACCAATGAGGAGATATAATAACCACGTACAACCGCTCGTGGCTTTATTCATCTACAAATGTAAATATCCGTGTGTTTTCTGGACTACGCACTCGACGCTCTCTCTCGGCGGAGTATTGAACTATAGCACTGGGCCGTATGCAGACGAGGCGAACTGAAATATAATCACAATAGCCGTTATCAGTTTCTTCTTGCGTGTTACATGTTTGATTGTGCATTCGCTCTAAACCAACTTTACTTATAATGAAAATTCAGTGAAATATTGCATGGAATACTGTACAAAGAAATTAATTTAGCTTTATAATAATTCCGGATTGCGGTATTTAAATTATAAAATATGTGGCACTACATTTGTAAATTTACTGCCAACCAGGGAGCATATAACAAGACATTACTAACTCCTATGTTAAACAACGAGAACCTTATCTCAGCAGGAGACGCCCAAAGTGTGCTACAAATATTCTTCTTACCCCTCGCTAATACCAACATCAGAACAAGAAACGTAAGTAATGGAGAGAGATGTTTCATAACTGCCGTGTTCATAATATAACTATCGTTATTGCATTTAACTATTCACTGCACTAAATAAAACTCCTGTTTTAATGGCATGTGTTATTATTAGGAAGATGAACAATTCGAGGAAAGAATTTTTCCCCAGTTTTTTAGTGTATTACGTACACATCTGCAGCTGTGCTTCATGGTTATTGGCAAGTTTGTCTTTGTGAAGTGACGTGTCTTATTTGACTACGCCAATCAGAATAAGGTTACTGCAACACAGCATGACTGTGATTTGCTGGTAGAACCTCAAGACACGTGATAGTTAAAGTATCCAATCATTGACTATGAAGCAGAACTGCAGATGTGCACGTAAGTATTGAAACAAACTGAAGTAAAATTATATTCCCAAAATGCTCATGGCCCTAGTTATTATAGAAGCATAGTTTCATTATTTTGTTGTATGACAAAGTAAAATTATATTCCCAAAATGCTCATGGCCCTAGTTATTATAGAAGCATAGTTTCATTATTTTGTTGTATGACAGTAATTTTTCGTTGCTAAGTTGTCCGCCGTGGGTGGGGAAACTTCGGCAATGTTTCCCTATTCCAGTTACAAGGGCGTGCTGCCAACTGTGGAGTGCAGTGTAAATGATGGTGCAGCTTGCTAGAAACTGCGCAGGTGAAGTGTGACGTAGGCTGCAGATGTAATATCTGGCAGTGCAGCGAGTGGCCATGACCGGCGCTATTCCTGCACAGGTTCAGTACTACCACCTCACCCTCCATACACAACCACTGTGCACGAGAATAACTTGCCCTCACTTTCCCCTACTGTCAGCAAGCTGACCCTAGCTCACGGCAATTATGACAATATTCATTCGACTATATTATGTTTTATCGGGAAATAATAGCATGTATTTTAACATATTTTTTGCGAATATTTTACCAAGTGTACATCAGTGTTTGCATGATATAGTTAAAAATTACATAGACAGGAAAATATGACGAATTTATTTAAAAATTGTGTACATTAGTTGAGGGTAAACTGTCATAGCTAGGCATGCTGACTGTAGTTATGTAATCTATCTTCTGGCCGAGCGTTACTTGTTCAACACTTGTTTCGCAACCTCTGAGTGGAACTGGTGACAGTTTTAGACTTGGTGACTCGCCTCAAAGCCTTGTTACCGAGTTTTGCAGTGATTTCGAAAATATTTTTTTTATTGCTACCTAATACTCATATCAAAATTTCGCTGCACACTTTTGACACTTATCTGTTATAATTTGTAGCTGAATTTTTTTGTAGAATTATACTGAACGGTTTTTTTTAGTTTTCACTACCCAAAGTACCATGTTTTTCGTCGTGAAAATAAGCAAAAATGAAAGAAATTATTTTTTTTTTTGTTGGCGAATGGTACATTACTTTTAAAAACGCGTCCACAGTATTGTGCATCGTGTGATTGCACATTGACTCAAATTTTTTCAAAACTTTTGGTTAAAAAATATTTGAGTTATTGGCACCAGTCTGAAAAAAAAAAAAAAAAAAAAAAGAGACTTTATAACTACAGTAACGACGACTAAGCCGGTGACTACTTTCTATACAATTATGTATACATGTTATCCTAAACTGCTCTGATTATATTCTACAACACAGTTTGCTGCGCTGTGGATTCCTTACATTTGACGTGCTAGTGCAATTCTACTGCTGTACAGAGAGTTTTCTTTCACTTTATATGTTAATGCAGTATGTTTTAAATAAGGCGCGTACGCTTCATGTTGGAATTCCCAGGATGTGTCACCAGATGCATTTACGCTATTCTTGCGTGTGTTGACATTATGTTTCCTTCTGTGTTTAAATAACTTCTGCCCAAAGAAAACGGCGTCGGCTTCGTCGTGTAACGTCCCGATCAGTGGTGAAACACCCATTTTGTTGGTCTTCGCAATTTACATTGTGCAGAAGATTTAATTTTATTTCAGCTGTCGACAGGATGGCTTGACTATAGTAGGTAGCTACATGTGCATCGAGAATATAAGTGGCTTTATACCGAAAATAAATCAAAGCATTTAGACATTTTCTCAAGCAGCGACTAATGAACGTAAATACACCTGACAACTTATATACAGGTATACGGTAGTACGGGTGAAAGGCGTTTACATTTACACGGAGTGTTACTGACCTTCATTTGTGAATACGTCTACTTTGCATTTACAATAAATGTTATCTCGTCAGAATGCTATTTTGCCTAGCTTACTGTTATAGGCTCTTCACTGTAATGTGATCACATTTCAAACACCGGTAGTTTTTTCTTCTTTCCAGCCAATATTTGTATGTGTTACCGCCCCATGGTAATGTGAAGTATTATTATTATAGACAATACGGTCTTCGTAGATGTTCAATTAACTGTGAAAATAGTAATAATCGTTTTATAATAATAAAACAATAACATGTATATCTTAATTAGGCTTTTTTAATTATTGCCTTTTAATTTTAATTTGTATTTTCGGCAACATTTTAAGTGAAGTTCTCGCAGGTAATACAGACGCTACTTGGCAGCCTTGCTCATAAAGGCTGTGTGGGAAGTAGTGAGCCAGTAATAGTCGACCTTATAGCCAGCGGCAGATCGCGCTCCTTGTAGTCCAACAACACGCTCAGTAGATAATATACCAGTATGGTAACTTAGTCCGGCAGTAATTTTCACTACACTTTTATTTTAAAATTGTTACAGTTACTAAGCTTCTGAAACACAGTTTATTACTTCATTTAAAATTTCATAATGGCGTTTTGCCTGCCACAGACTGTGACACGGTAAATATTTTATTTTAAAAACACCACAGAAATAAATCCCCGAGAGCTCTGAGACGCAGCAATGTCGTATCCCTACACCTGTGATATCCGGGAAATACAGGATATTGTATAGGAATGGTGGCTACTTCTAGATCGGCCAGTGAGAGCGCAGCCGTCCTCTGATTGGTCGCGGAGCTTGTAATGGGCTTGCATGTTGCGATGGTGGATTGTGATTGTTTTACAGAGTTTCTTCCATCTATATTAAAATGTATTCCTGTTCGCTCCACACTTGCCTCATACATGCAGTCTGTACATGCAGGATGATACTGCCGACGACGTGAACACGTGACTAACGTCACTGCCTGTCCAGACCAGCTGAGAAGCGTGCAGGGTTTACTCCGATACAAGTTTGATACAGAACTGTTCGACATGCGGCGTTGATGTCCGCTGAGGAATCACATTCTAGGAACGTTTCGCGTGTGTATACGTCTTCCAATATTATTTATAGTATATTTATAGACGCCCGAAAACAGCGAAAAATTAATGTTTTAGCAGTATTGTTGAGGCATGAACACACCAACGCAGAATCTTAAAAAAAAAGTATAGGTACGTACAATAAAACATTATCTTTATAATTACGCTATAAATAACGGATCCACCATAGAATATCTGATAGAGGCTAGTTGCCTGGTAGAAGACTAGGCACGTCAGTTACTGACTTGCGCCTAGAGGCTAGTGTGAGGTGTGATGTGTGTGTTGTGTCGCCCTCATAGCTTCCACACTTCTAGGACTCGAGCACGCACAATATGCCCACCCAGGCTTCTGCCTTAAGGCGACAGTTGTTTGTGTGAGAGGTGATAATCGATGAGACGCTTCAAGCGACACTGGCCGGCTCATGTATTGTGATATCGCCTCTACGTCCAGAGACGTATACGCGCCGTAACGGTTTACTGAGGGACTCCAAGCGGTCACCCTATCATTATATACACGCGTCACTGCAGCAACGTCCAATGGACTTGTGGACCTCTATTTAGAACGAAGCCGGTACACATATCTTGTGAGAGAACAGTATTGAAAAGCATATTTTATCCAAGTTTGAGGGTTATAAAATAACGTTTCCAATATGCATGGTAGATAGAGGTCTTATTCACAAGTAGTCTCAAGTGGATTTTACTTTCGTATACATGCACTGTCCACTCAAGTTCATTGGCGCCTGAGAAAAAACGTAACTGTGAACACGTTGCACGCAATTCGAACACTAGCCAGGCGGTCGCCTTAAGATGGCGTCGTACATAATTCAACGCTAGAAGCATTAATATATAACTGTACGTTTCTTGAAGCCAGTTTGCGACAGTTAAACAATAGCAATCCTAGATAATAGTTGCAGCAAACTTTATAAACAAAGTTGTTTCCAGTGTTACGAACTTCTGAGGCACAATCTCTGACGCCGGAACCTCGTGCATTTAACTGCGGCGCAAGAGATCACGTGTAACGAATTACTAATTCTGGATAAATATTTACTCATAAAGTTGGCAAATACCATTATCTAGGGTTGTCGTTGAGTATTTTATCCATATTGGTTTAAAAAAAAAAAAAACGTAGAAATCAATTGATGTTTTCAGCGTTTATTTATCTTAAGGAGACTGCCTGCCTCAGAGATATGGCGAGAACAAGTGTACAGATATACTGTATACATGTTGAATCATATATGTGGCTCAGTAGCTGTCCAACCTACACATTGATTACATCTGAATTTTTTTATTCATCTTGAGTTGGCCAACATTGCTACTGGGGTTTTTTTTTTTTTTACAAATTTTATTTGATAACCTTAAAATTGAACAAGTAGGTATGTCCATAAAAATAAATAAAACACTTGAAAAAAGTCTTGCCATAATTTTTCCTACGTTCTTATTCCTATAGCAATATCCTCTCCTCGTCAACACTGGAGGGGCCGTGGTGGCCGAGGGGTCAGGCCTCTCGCCTATCACCAAGGCGATCTGGGTTCGATTCCCGGCGGGGTCAGCCCCCGCACGTGGGAGTCGTGCCGGACGATGCAGTTGGTCGGCGGGTTTTCTCGGGATCTCCCGTTTCCTCAGCCCATTCATTCCGGCGCTGCTCCATACTCGCATCATATCACCCTTCACCAGCGATAAAGACCTCGATGTTAAGCTCTGACCAAAATCTCGTCACTCACTTCTTCACTCGTCAACACAGGAAATGGTTTCGTTCGAAAGAGACAACATAGAACATGAGTGAGTGGCGCCGAATATAATGTAACATGTAAGTCCTATCCTTGCACACGTCACGACTTTCGTGAAGACAACATCCTGAAGTGAGTAAGAGAATTGCAGGTTTCTAGCCACAAAAAAAGTTTCCTAAATTAAATAATATTAATTCCTAGAACGCAGTTTTGTTGACTATCTGACCAGACAGTTTGCCCACGTGACGTAATTCTGACGCACTGTAATGTAAGCTACAACTACGTTCACTTGACTGTGGCGAAAGAGATTACGTCAAACACATGCGTCCATGTGGCAAAATTAATGTTTGCTTACAAAGTTACCACAAAACCTTCCTTCTAGGATTGTCCTTTTATTGCTTACATAAACTGACTTACGAAAATCTGGATTACAATTACAGGGTTGCTGCAGAATGTAGGATCAAGTTACCCTGACTTTTCCAGTATTTTATGAAGAAAATGAAGAATTTCCAGCATTTTTCATATTAAAAAAATCACCAAAATTTATTTATAACGCGAGAACAAAATAAAATTACGGGATTGTTTTTTTTAATACATTCTGATAACTAATTAATTCAATCTTCATAGAGGAATATGCCAGAAACCAAAACAATAATTTTCCTCGGGTCCAAATTTCAGTGTTACGAGAATTAAATTATATTTTTACGAAATATTTAAAAAATGAGAATAAATTTATTTATCATTATTTGTTAATTAGTGCTAATTCAGGGCTTTACATTAATGTAAAATCACTATACGGAAAGTGTGTACTACACATTTAAATTCCAAGTCACTAAAAGTTAATTCCCAGACTTTTCTATGTTTTCCCTGGCAATTTTATAATTCCCTGAATTGTCCACGTTTCCCCAGTTTTCCAGGCCAGTAGCAACCCTGAGCTGATGTCTCACACCACGTCCAACTGCAGTGTATGACCGTGGTATGGGCTTGATGAAGACTGACTTGCTGCTGTGTCTCTGGATCACTCTATCCTGACCTTGATCAGTAAGCTAGTATCGATCTATCACTCGTGCGTGTGACGCAGTATCGACCATGTTCCTCGCAGTCGACATATCGCTAGTACCAACGTTCTGTTCCGTTAGTCAGGCTGTGTGTGGAGCCTGATGTGCCACGTGGGAGCTATAAGGACGACATTGGCACACGCACCAGGTGTCCCGTCGTCTCTACCAGGTAGACGTAATATAGTATAAGCGTGACGACATGTTGGTAAACTTGAGCGGTGTCGTATAGTACCAACATGGAAAATAGAACGTTATATCCACCACTGTTTTGTTTGTTTTGTTCCTTGTTTTATCTTACCAGATTCCAGTTTTGAAATTTCATGTTGTGTATGTATCCTGATGACTAAAGCATACTCTGCTTATTTATGTTTTCTTGTCTTATTTTTAGTTTTCTTTTGACAGTCATTTATTTCGCAATGGAGTATGTCCAAACAAATAAATCCAGTCATGTACTCCCATTGCACAGTTCTTTCAAAGATCGAACAAGTGTTTATAATTCTTACGGTATGGTGTTTACCTACCTTGTTTGTCTGTCATTGTTGTCTAGTTGGGTGCTTACTATCTCACATCAAAATATTTGTTCAACTATGTTCACCGTTGTGACGTACCAACAACGCCTTGTCAGCAATGCGGTGAAAATAAACATGAAGGACTGGTTGCATAGTAGCAGGCGTGAGACCTATAGTTGGTGTCATGTCAGCTATTATGTAAGCTGCCCTGTACACAAGGTTGCGCCATATTGTTGCCAATATGTTGTCCAACATACATTTTAAATACAATTATATTATGTAAAATACTTGCATGTAATATACACGTTATGATTTAGTATTATAATTAGTCCAAGAAAATTTATATAGACCTATAGCGTTTGGGACGCTGAATTCCCAAAAAATTCTATAGTTGTGCTGGGGAAAAGTGAAGCAAATTTCTGTGTAAGTTCTTTATTCCACTTTTATTCACTCAATCATTTACGGTAACTTTATACGAATGTATTACTTCATGTTCACGTCAATTATACGGTTCAGGAGTTGCAATAGGAGAAGATTGTCAACTGCGCAGTATTAATTGTGTTAATATGTTGACACTTAGCATAACCTCTGTGCTGAGATGCCATTGATCCGAGCTGCTAGCAACAATTAGCAGAGACGTAACATATTTGCGTTTTCTTTCCGACATAAGCTATAATCCAAACTCTTGTGAGCTTCTGTCACTTGAGTAATTGGGCCTGGAATTATATTTTATCCGCTGGAGAGCGATGAGCCAATAGTAAAGAAACATCTAAATGCCCACAGTGTCAGAGCAACCAATAAGCAGCTGCTGTCTGCTTGAGTTTACATATATTCTTGTAGGCTAGCCTACAAGATAGTGTGCCCGCGTATTGTTCCTCACTCAAGCAATTAGTTATAACAAGGGCCGAGTAGTTTTCGCAAAAATATTTTTGCCCACTTTGTTTCGGTGTTTACGTGCAAACCTGCACCTCAACGTCATGATTATTGACAGAGTGTTTTGTGCAGAGTTGTTATACATTTGACTGAACCAATCAGTACATGGTTAACTGCCACACATTACGTCTTTGATTTGCGGGTTTAACCTCCACACGCTGGGTGTTACGGCATCCAATCACTGACCACAAAGCAGAGATGCAGGTGCGCACGTAAGGCACTGAAACAAAGTGATGCAGCGAAAACTACCGAGTCCTACTTATACATACCAATAACGGTGAGATAATATCAGCCAATAGCTTATTACAGGAGGAAATGTCGTCTATATGGTTGCTGGTGACTGGCCTTGAATAACACTGGTCATAAGCTTTCGTGTATAGCAATATGTCGAACTTGAACGCGTTTACATATTAGAACTAAAATGTAAAGTGCTTAAGGGAACTTATATTACATATTATCTTTTACAAACTGACTGTAGTATACAAGCTGAGTGTGGACGTAATGAGTTAATTCTGTGTGTATGTAGCTTGTATACATGTAAGTCGATAATGTGTTTCGATTTGATTATACACAGTGTCAATATACTCCGATTGAATTATACACGGAAATTTTATTTGAAAATTATATTTGTTTGAATGTACTATCAAAAACACATTGACATTAAGCAACGAAACTTCGGACAGTTCTAAACAGTGAAAGATCAAACTATCTAACATGATTATCTTTTATGTGAACAAATGTACTTTACAGCCTAACAGTTGTTTTCCAGAGGAGCATTACTTATATTATATTCATTTTATAGGAAAATACACAACATATGTTGTAAGGTATCTTGAGTCCGTAATTCTGACAGAAAAATTTTTCCTTTTTTTAATGTTAATTATCTCTTGATAATACAGTTTCTACTTCGTCTCAAGACGGTTTATTGGAAATTAATAATTCGGGGAAGCGTTTCATAGTATATTTTAACTCCTCAATAATAACACGCGACGATTTATCTTTTGTTACTCAATTAATTTATTTGTTAATATGCGTGCAGACGTGTTCTTTTATTCCCGGCATTCTAAGCGGTCAGTTAGTAACAATATATAAACGCAGTGACGAAATAAACATAAAGCTGGGCCTTACGTAACATTACAATCAAGCCTGATGTTCAGTTCATAAATAATTAAAAACGTTATACCCACAATATTGTTAGATTATAAAAAGTGTGCTGGTAAATATTGAAGTAATATTTGTATGTGCTGATTAAATGTTCTTCACTATTAAGTTGATGAGTATTATCCTAGTGTATGAAGAATTATGTTACATGTCCTGCGTGTATCGCTAAACTTGTTACTAACATGTTTATCTATTAAAATTTAAAAAAGTAACATAAGCTTGAATGTTTTTAAAACTTCAGTTCGCCTATTAGAAAGTCCGTCAAAATGGGCAAACAAGGTTTTATCAAACGGGCAATTTTTTTAAAATAACAAATCGCAAAATAAAAACAAAAAAGCATTTGTTATATTTTACGTCATATTGCCCACAAAACTATTTTAGAACTTTTATTTAGAGTATGTGGTATATAAATAAGAGGTAAAAAAATCACCAATTCAAACGTACACGTTTTTGAAAGTCTGTATACAAAAACTACAAACCAACAATCCTAGATATTTATAGTTGCCAACTTCATGAGCAAACATTTACCCAGAATGATGTATAAGTTAAGCGTGATCTCTTGCGCCGCAATGACATGTACGAGATTTCAGCGCCAGAGATTGTTCTTCTGAAAAACGTTACTCAAGGAAAAAAATTCTTCTCAGAAAGTTGGTAAAACCTATTGTCTAAGGTTTCTGTGTTTTTTTTTTTTTTTTGCAAATGAACTTCAAGAACTGACAATTTCAAAATGATGCTGAATTATGTACCTTGCTCTCTTAAGGTCCAATATAAAAAACATTACTACTGAATCAGTACACGTTACTTTAGTGTTCTGTTCATAAAGGTGGCATTACTCTTGACGCTCGCTCCAGTCTCGTCCGAATGGCTTACATTTTGTCATTACTTCCAACATATTAAAAAACGAACTTAAAGGTTTCCTCTTAAGACTAGACTTCAGTCGCCATATTGAATTTTATTACTTTTTGCTTCTTTTTTTTTAATTCTGAGGAGGAAAATATTGAATCTGCGAATATAGCGCAAATTCTATTAACTCTGCGCTACAGTACAGTCACAGCAATGGAGCTAGTAATGTATCAACTGTACAGTCAGATCGAAACCATTCTGGGAAATTATGAATACAAAAAAAGTTGTCACAGATTGCGACGTAATCATAAATTAACAGCTAAATGCCAATGTCTGTACCGTAGTGGGAGGTAAACAGAATTTGCGGTACAATAGCATATTTAACATTTATCATATTGGAATTTCAAAAAGTGAAAAGTACTATTATTCAATATGGCGACTGGAACCGAGCCTTAAGCACAGAATATGTAGGACTACAGAAGTGAAGCAGCCGGTAGGACAGCAGACTCAGTCACACACGCCAGCAAAATGGCTTCCCTGACCAGCAACATGGCGGATACACCTACTGCCAATCAGCATACGACGGCTGACCTGCTACCCGGCAGCCAGGCCAATAGGAAACCTGTAGTAACACGCAGGAATCAAACATACACGAGGCTGGTATCAACAACCTTGGGCAGCCAATAAGCGGCCAAGTTCGCTCGTATCAAATGAACCGATACATTTCACGTCTGTAATACTATCTAGTCTGTGCCTTAAGTAACATAAACTGTCTCCTCGTTGTAAGTGGCATGATCACCGTTGTAGTTCAACAAACGCTAGGTATAGTGCAAGAGTGTCTATCCCTAGCTCGTAGGCAACACTACCTACACCAGTGTATGATTGCTTGGCTGATGTGCCTATAGCACAGGCGATGCTGAGGAAGTTTACGATGCGCTTCAAATGCGTTGCAGCGTGTTCGTAAACAGGTTATTTCTACGAAAATATTCCATGTGTGCCAATTGTGCCAACGTACGAAAAGAAAACAAACTTCAGACAAGGTCGGAACCTCATTGTTAAGACGCCACGCTCATTAAAACACTGTTTATAAGCCCTCCAACATGGCTAAAAACGGCCTTTTCAGACGTCCGTATTTCAAAATGTACTAACCGGATGTATTTGAAACCCAGGTTGCGACCCGCACTGAACATAGTTGCAGACTTTCCACCAATAACATTATATGGTCACCGCTTAATGTTCCATAGTAAAAACCTTTCGGCGGGAACCTGGCACGCTAGTTCAGCGCTTGCCTCGTTGAGGCGACACGGCATTTGATGGGCGCTGCAAGGTCGACCTTACTGCTCCGTCGCTTTTGACCTCTCACGCGCAGGTAGGCGGCACCCTTAATGTTCAGTCCATTCTAGTCCTAGAAGTGTGGAGGCTATAAGGGCTACACAGCACACACATCACACCTCACACTAGCCTCTATGCGCTAGTTACTAACTAGTGTGCTGTCTTCTCCCAGACAGCTAACCTCATTTAATGTCGTAATGTTGAATATAAATATGTAACGAACATGACTATACCTCTTAGGTTCTGCGACTAGATCCCCCCTCCCCAATCATAAACTTCAAGCGATACATGGAGGGCGTGTGACAGCTGTACACGTTTGTAATGTTCTCTGACTGCTGTTCCTAAGCAGATGTAACTTACACATACTGACCAGCCAACGAATAATCTTCTAACAGCCGGAGTTAAGGACTCGCTCTTTAGTTTTGCAGTGGTTTCACAAATATTTTTTTAATGCAAATTAATACATATATCAAACATTCATTCTTACCGTTATAAGATTCATATAGCATCGTTTGTATCTGAATTTTTCTGTTGCAATACACCAAACGGATTCTTAGATCTTTGCCTCTGAAATATCACATATTTTGTGGTCCAAATAAGTGAAAACGAATCAAAATAATTTTTGTAGCAAACGGTACATTACTGTAAAAATTAAAAAAAAAAAAAATAAAAAAAAAAAAAAGCGCTTTGGCAAAATTGTGTATCGTGTGACTGTAAGCACTCAGAAAATTTTCCAAAGTATTTGATTTAAAAATATTTGAGTTATTAGCAATTGTTTGAAATAAAGGGATGACAATGGTCTTAAGCACACTACTCGCCAGTCTGGACAGGCGACCCCCTTAATAACTTGCCACGCCGCAGCAAGGATCTGCAGGTTCTTACAAATATTCGTGCCATGTTTCTCGTGACGTCACGCACGTCGATATCTCGTGGTGAATGGTCGTCATGTCGTAGCACACTTCCCTAATGACACCATGAGAGAGGTTACGGTAAGTGCATTTTACACCATGATCCCTTGTTCCGACTGCATTCGTCATAATAACTTTTTAAACCTAAACGAAAGCAGATATCAAAAATCTGTTCAGCAGATTTTTGATTAAAATAGTATCACTATGTTGGTCATTTTTGTCTTCAGGATAGTAAATACGAGGGTTACTTTTTTTCAACCTCCGATCGGCTGTAATAAAAAAAACGAGAATGAACTAGGAATTTGTTTTAATGTCAAAAGAAACGTACATCTTTCCACTATTGTCCCACATAATCACCTTGCAGATTGAGGTATTTGTCGTACCGATGCACTAGCTTGCCGATATCCTCTGCAAAGAATGATCATGCCTCCTGCCTATTCAGCCACGTTTCAACAGTGTCCTGCAGTTCATCATGGGCGTTGAAGCGTCGTTCTCCAAGCCACTTGTTCAACGTGGGGAAAATGTGGAAATCGCTCGGTGCCAAATACGGACCGTAAGGAGGGTATCTGCAAGCTGGTGCATCGCTACGACAAACGCTTCAATCTGCACGGTGATTATGTGCAACAATAGTGTAAAGATGTATGTTTATTTTGACATTAAAACAAATTCCTAGTTCATTCCCGTTTTTTTATTACAGCCAATCGGAGGTTGAAGAAAAATAACCCTCGTACTACGGTTTTAACTACTTATACAACTAACGAAATTTTTTTAACTTACTTATTATCTAGACGAAACGGTATAATATCTTTCCTTGAAAAAAATCAGCTATTACAAAAAAAAAAACATTATAAACAAACCTGCCAAACTAAGTTGCGGTACCTACTCTCGTTTAAGCTTAAAAACTAACTGTCGCAGAAATATTATAAAAAGGGAAGCGTGGAGTTATGTCAGGCGAACGCGCAGGACACTCGCATATGGCTGTGTAGCGAGTCCGCCCGTTGTCAGAAGTTTGCACCTATGTCCTTGTAGCACAATAAACGTCATATATAAGGCGCGGCATGTCTTCCAGCGATATACGCAGTAGTAACAGACTGCATGCGTAGCTCACATTTGTGTCTTCGTGTTAGGAATTTCTCATCGGACTGCATACATCTGGACACAAATCACCTGTGAATCGTAGGTAAACTCACAAGACACGAAGACCTATAAATATAAGTCAATGCTTCATTGGTAGGGAGGGCAATGAACTTGTGGCTAAAATATTCGAATGATGACGGGAAGGTAGTTTCAAACCAGCACGTTATTTCGAGAAATAATTTCGGAGCCACTCAAAAAGTTTTCCAACGTGTTACATCTGAAAAGCTACTCACGGGAATCGTGTGAAGCTACTCTACAAAAATACGTTGGGCTTAGTTTAATATTTTCCACCAATAAAAAGATGGGCTCACCGCTGTCACAGACTAGATAGTAATACAGATGTGAAATGACGTGGCGGCACATTTGAAACGTGTGAACTTCGCCGTTTATTGGCTGCCTGAAGTTGTAGATAACAGCTTCGTGTATGTTTCGATCCTGCATGTTACTACAGGTTTCCTATTGGCCAGGCTACCTGGTAGCTGGTCAGCCGCCGTATGCTGATTGGCGGTAGGCACTTCCGCCACGTTGCTGGCCAGGGAAGCCATTTTGTGGCGTGTGTGACCTAGTTCGCAGTCCTACCGGCTATTTTACTTCTGTATTCCTACATATTCTGTGTCATTATCAGACGAGTGATCTACGATACTACCATTTACCTAGAGACTAATACCGGACAGCTCTATGCAAGTACTAAGGGCCGATATTATAAACCTCATTCGAATGACAACAAACTGCTATCCCCTTAGAGAAAGCATTAGTGAGCAGTTGGTTGATATTCGAAAGGGTTCTATAGATACGGCCCTTAATAGTAAGCGTGTAGAAATTAACCTAGCATTATGAGGTGAAACTAACTCATATTTTGATATAGTTTTTGTAAAAAAATTTTGTTTTTTAATAAATACGCTTTATTTATTTTTAAGTATTTATCTTACTGCTACTTTGTTTAATTTCCTCCATGAACGAAAATATGTTCTCCATGAAAATTTTTTTCAAGAATATTTATGTTGGCAGCGTACAGCTAAAATCATTTAAAAATAGAGTGCTAGGTGGTTTGACGTGACGTCACAATTATAAGTGATGCCAACGCGCTTCAGTTGCCCGGTATTTGGTTTTTAGTGTATTTGATATCACTGCTAGTGTTCTGCAGTACCTGCGATACCGCACCAAAAGAGACGGTCAACATCGCCCTTGGCGCCGAGCCTCACTCACAGACACACGGCCAGTACGCAAAAAACAGGTGGTCGTCGTACACCTACACGGCTGGCCAAGTACTGGGTGTACACAGTACACTCGCTGCTGGAACATGTCAACTCTCCCACATCCTACATCACCCTCCCCCAACAACTAGGCAGGCAGTGACTTACACCTAGACTGCTGGGCTAGAATGTTGTACTGTGAGGACAACAAACAGGTGGTCGTCGTACACCTA
>PNEQ01086680.1:22027-50725 GCA_003012365.1 Medauroidea extradentata | reverse complement strand
ATTTCCGGGCGGCGGTTTGAATGTTCGTTGTGACCAATTGGATACGTAAAACACATAAATAATGACCCTGTGGAGGAAAACATACATGCATACAAAACACTAAATGACAAAACACTAAATCATAAATATGGTCATAGTCGTGAATTTAGGCGACGTTATTGTCTAACGACCCTTGCTGGCCCTAGGCCGGCGTCAACATATTTATTATTACATCTGGAAATTATGAAAGTTGAGTAACACTTGGTGGCTGTAGGCTGTGGTCAGAGCTAGTCTACAGTCAGATCTCAATAAATACCCCGTTAATAAGAAATACTCGATAATACAAAGTTAATGTTCTGCCCCTTCAACTCATACACACTTGTATAGGTTATATGGTTTATGTATTACAAAATAACATTAATACGAAATACAAAGTAGTTTTTGGGCCCAACAAAAGAAAGTATGACGTCCTGTCTGTAAGTAGTATTTTGTAGCTCTTGGATCAAGGCATCATATTGCTACAGCTTGGGAAGCATTATCTTGTTTAAGATAATCTGTATATTTTGGGATATTTGAAGTATTATTTATAATTATGCTATATAGTAAATTTTTGCACTATGCATAGACAAAAATAAATACTTTCAAGTGGAGAAAGCATAAAGCTTTTTTCAAATTATACAGTCTCAGTCATTTATAAACAAAAAACAGTGTATACAACTACTATTCTTATTGCTCTACTTTTTACTTTTTTGTCAAAGTTTACTTAATACAAAATTTATTTATTACAAAGGGGCAATATTTGGGTCTCTTCAGGTTTTTAATAGATGGTCCTGATTGTATTACTGAGTACTGATAAATATAATCTCTGTGTTGAAAACATTTACTCAGTGATAGCGGTACTAACATACTGTAGGTGTATACGTATTTAAATGTTGAACATCAATTTGTAGAGAAAAGGTACAAGTTATTAAATGAGGTTAGGTTCACTCTGTACGTTTTTCAACTATAACTGTTGCACTCATGAAAACAAAGATAGCACAGTATTTTTTTGCATAATGCTTTGCACCCGTGACACAATTTGTTTCCGTTCCAGAATCATGAATTATTTATGTGGTGACTTATTGTAACATTTTAGTGCTTTATTTGCATTTCATTAATTGGTCCATCAAATGGTACTTGTGGGCCGGGCACAAATGCCAAAATATGTAGCTAGCACTAACTCTGGCAAATCAGTTGATTGCAGTATGTCTGCATTACTGTAAAATAATGACCATGTTTTTCTTCTGCAAATATTTGTAAAAAGTGTTAAAAAGTCTTTCTAGGTTGTGACAAAGGCAAGCGACAGAAAACTCAAGCATAGACTCCATGGGCACAAATTACACTTATTTGTTGTTACTTTTCACATAGATTTGCACCCATTTTTATCTTTTGTATTGCCACTTAAATTTTATCTACTGAAACATTTATGTCTCTAGCAATATTAATCTACAAGTTGTGTTGCAGCTAGTGTGCTGAGATATACTACATATGTACCTATATTACTGTATAATAACTCACAGCTTTACGTTCCACCCATCTCTGTTGATGCTGAAGGCAGGTCTGTGTATGCAGTTTTAGGCACACGTGTATGACATATGTAAAGGTACGAGAAAATCACAAATTGCGATAAATGCTAAATATATGCGACATTTTGAGTTATTTGCGAAAATCTGCAAAATTACGACTTATTTACGAAAAACCCCCAACTTTTGATAGGCTTCAAAGATGTGTGCATAATTGGGACATACCATACGCATTCACTATTTAATTTCAAAAAAATTATTGAAGAAATTATTATAAACATGCATTAATATAGCAATTACATGTTTATACTGTGGTTACGTACACAAAAATAAACACGCCATGTTAACATACGTCTGTGCACATTTTTTTATGTTCACTGTTTACAACATGGCGGCGTGCAGTTACAACGGGTCGTAAAATAACTTTGTGAACGGTGTAACGGGAAGTGTATAGCAGAACTATCTCTCATTTTGCCTCTAGCGCTTCCTTAAACACTTCTCTTCATTCTCTGTCTACCTCTCAAAGTTACAATTACAAGCATTCACAAAGCAGCATCAGTTTCACTTTACTTGTTTATGTTTGCCGCTCACTCGCGTTACTTGTAAACAGTGTAGATGCTGATAGGTTTTTCAGCAACTATAACCTTGTACCTTCATACAGAAGAACAGTGCTGGAAGAAGAAAGCTTGGAAACCTGTTCAATGGTACAATTTAATCAGTGAACCAGTTTATTTGTTTCTTATAAAAAAACATTGTCTTGTATCTTGCACATTTGATAAGTTTTGAAGTAAGTTTTTTTATGGAAAATTAACTTTTCCTATATTTTCTAACTTTTTTATTAAATATACTACAAAATGCTACAAAATAATTTTCAAATTGCTATTTTCACGTACCTCTAGATATATGTATGAGAAAGGAAGTGTTTTTTGCATGCTGGTGACACAACCATTCCTGTATTCCCTACCCCACTACTTGTTGATATATTGCGTCGGAAGTTGGGGTGGCCTCCGTCAAAACCAGACCCATTCATCACACCTTCCCCCTTCCCACCTGGTCAAACACTCCAGATGTAATACGTACTAAAGTTAGCACGCCCATCGGTCGAGACAAGTGTTTATAACCCTAGGAGAAAAATATTGTTACTTTTCATTTGATTTTAAATGTAAAACAGTTGCTGCATATTTTTGTGATGTAAATATTACAGTAAAAATATAGTAAATAAAAAATACATCCTTTTATTTGCTAGCACATACAATTTATACACTTTTATCACACAATTTTAAACACAGACTTGTAAAAGCAAAGCAGTTCTAACAACATAACAATTTGTCCTTACATAAGTTAGGAATTTCTAAAAATTTAAATGCTTGCTAAAGGTCCAAGATTGTAATTCTACAAGGACCTTTCTACAAGAAAACACTGACGTTAAAGTACATGTTATAAACAGATACTGAAATTGTCTACAACATAACTACAATGTCTTGCTTCATATTCACTTTGCACATCAATATTAGTTATGGAATGTCAACGTGCTACTGTGACCAATAAATAGTAATCATAGTCTTAATAACTTGCATACATAATTCACACTGAGCAGCACTTTGCTACACAAGTGTACATTTAAAGAATTTGTGTACGCGTCAGAATCCCCCCTGCACTGCATGGGAACTTCTGCAAAATACAACATACTACAAAAAGAAATAACACAAAACAACGTAATACGAACAAATAAATTCACATACTGTAACAGCATTAACGTCAAAGAAATCATTATTTAATTTTCAGTTCATTAACATTTTCGACTAAAACAACTGGATTTGTTTGCTTGTATTATTTTCCAAGTGGAAAAATACAAAATCATTACTATAATCATTTAACAACATTACAATTACTGTGTTCACTACTACAACAAAATAATCACAATACGTAGATAAATTGTACAAGTTATGAAATTACAGTACAATACAGTATGTTTAGGAATAATTGAAAGGGAAGTGGGATTACTAGGCAGACATTATTATCACGGCATGCTGTGCAGCTCCAGTGATGCATTACCTAACTCCTTGATATCTTAACACAAAGTCTGTGTAACAGACGTCAGGTCATTCACTTCACTTCTCAGTGGCAAGCTCAACCAAGGTACTGATAGCTTGCTGGCACGCCCTGCAACCAGGAACAAACTTACAGCTACTATAACTAAATAATAATAAACAATTACAAAATATTTTGGAATTCTAAATTTGCAGACAAAGAGAACAAAACAAAACTAACCCTAGACGTTAGTCGATACAATGATAGACTGTGAAACACTGGTCACTCACTCCATTTATAGGGACTGCATTGTCTTCACATTTGAAGTACAAACAAACCTACAAACTTAACCTAAGTGCTTTACTATCCATTATAACAGACAGAGGTACAAATACTTACAGATGATACACATGAACGGAATACACACATTTATTAACAATTTTTGTCGGCCCTTCATGTGTGTGTACCTATTTACAAGTATCACCTGTCTGCTATAGTACTTTGTTAGCCTAGCTGCCTATTTCCAGCCATTCTTAAGTGCTTTACTATGTTAGACACACTGTATGTTTCTATGTGTTGTTGTCAATGATGCATTTACTCTAAGTAAAACAATATGGTCTCTTACGATTCATTTGATTGTTAAGATCCCCCTACACTACGAGCCTGTGAAGTTCTACATAAACATAACCCACTTTTACTATACGTACAGTATTTGTACATCAGGGGCAGGTCTAGTATTCTCAGTTTGGTTGGGGAGGGCTGTAATGTTTCTGTTTGGTATGTGCACAGACTTAGATTTCCAAATTGTAACATGGGAAGGAGCATTATAATTGAAAATAAGTTAATAAATTACTTAAATAAAACCAGTACGTACTTCTAACATGTGTGATGTTCAGTTTAAATAAAAAAATGCACTGGACAAATTCATATCAATGTGTGGGTTTGTCATGACCCTTGTCATTCCAGTCTGGATCTGCCCATGATACAGTAAATAGAAAAAAACAAATGGTTTAACTATGAAACTTGAACAGCTTCCTGCAATTAAAGCTTGTATAGGGTATATTTAATATGTACATAAACATTTTTACCAATTGATGCCTGTAACCTATGTAAAGCTGAGTCCTGACCTTTCCTATTGTTGAATGCATGGTAATAAACTCAGCTCTACATTTCTGTAATTTTTCCTCTGGTGAAGGAAACTGTGTCTAAATGTATGTTTTGTGAAAGTTTATTGTGTGCACTGTCATTTTTATAATGTTTATAAAAATTTTTCTAAAACAATTTAAATTTTGTATTTAAAGAAGGATTTGGCTGCTAGGTTAACCACTTAAATAAGTAGACAGAGGGTCGAGGTACTAACAGGCTAGTGCTTCTTTATAATGGCACACACAATATAAAGGACAAATATGTATTGTTGTGCAAGTGCGCAGTTGCGCGATGTTTCGCTGGCTTAGGCCAGCTTCAACAGGCAGCGAGTTAAGGCACACATGCAACTGCGCACTAGAATGTATTCGTCCTTTTTTATTTGTGTGTCACTTTCGAGAAGTACCAACCTGTGAGTACCTCAACCCTCTGTCTATTTATTTAATAATCAATTTATATTTTGATTTAAATGGAGCTTCATATAAAGGCAGACCGACAGTCAAACAGTAAACATTGAAGGTTAACCAATTGCTGGTAACTAAATATACATCTCAATATGAATTTTCCAGCCACATCCTAGTTCACTTCCTGGCCACTAGAGTAACTTTCCACGCTTTTACCACCGCCATTACTTAGTGTGCCTCAACGTGCTGCCTGAGCCAGCAAAATGTCAAGTAACCATGCACTCGCACAATAAAACGTGTTCATTCTTCCTTCTGTGTGTGTTAGTACATATCAAGAAGTACTAGCCTGCGAGCAACTAAACCCATTTTCTACTTAGTTAACTGCCTCTGCCTTCGCCTCCATGTACACAGTAAACACTAAAGAGTCTATATACATTTTTTTGTTTTGGCAAACTGTGGAGCAGATTATTGTTCAGATTTCTTGTCAACAAAGACCCCCACTAAGATAATAACACTACAAACCAGGGCTACTTTAACTATGGAGGTTAACTTTGTCCCACTCAAAAAGTTGGTATTTATATAATTCAATGAAGAACGTTTCAAATGATAACTCGACGGATCAAAATACATGTAGAGTGACTTTGGGACACTTTTATACTACACTAGACCCCCGATTTTACGAATACTCACGGTTCCTCTCATCGCATTCGTAAAATTGCCACCTTCGTAAATTCAATAGCAGCTTATTTTCCCCCCCCCCCCTTCCTTAACAAAAAATTTTAAAATTGCATTTTTTCTGTAAAGTGTCTCTAGGCCCCGACTTCCGTAGCATTTTGCGGGAAATTAATTAACGTAATAATGTAAACATAAATTGATATCAGTAGCCAGATGTCACACCGTTGAGCGGTAGATACGACCGACCCTTGTCCCCAAAAAAATGAGAAAATCGAGATTCTGAGTGTCTTCTCTCGAGCGAATAGCCCGACTCCCGTAGCATTTAACGGAAAAATAACGCAAGTGATAGTTGAAATATAAATTTATATCAATAGGCAGACGTCTTACGATCAAAAGAACACCGCTAATCGACCTTTGTCCTAAAAAAAAAAGAGAAAACCGAGCTGTCGAGTGCCGTCTCGCGAGAGAATAGCCAGATTTGCGTAGCGTTTAATGGGAAAAAAAAGTAGGCATTCCTTACTAGTAAAATGCCCTTGTAAATTATTCACCAAAGAAAGAAGGAATACGAGGATGTATTTATTCATTGCGCAGTTTTATATAACTTAACGTAAAAACATTCCCTCGACGTTGTTGTTGAATTGTATGAGAACGTAGATACTAGTAGCGTGCAGAGCGGACAGATAGCGCAACTGTACGAACGTTCACAAGATGGTAGATAGATAGCGGCACCGTAGCATATGCCGACGTTGTTCCAAAAACGCCATTTTGTGACGTTCTTACCTAAAATCGTGAGAATTAAGTGATTGAAAATAATCACTTTCACAGTCAGTATATGTGGTAAAACTAAATTAGGAGTTCCGGGATTACGTAAGACACGAACGTCTATTTATTTTACAAGTTCGACATACCCGGAGACAAATGTTTCTACACTTGGAAAATAGGTAGCGCTATTATCGTGCTCACTTGTGAAACGCACGTTTTACGACACGCAGTAACCCATTGTTTAAGCAAATTATGCGCCAAGTTAATTGTTCTACGTACGTATGGTGTTAACGCAATAAAGAAAAATATCACGCTATTATTTATAGGGTTCGTGTAAAAAAAGTAAACTCATTTGGCGCGAGACGAGAGAGATATAAGACGCCGTAAAACAGCCTAGAAGGAGGCTGTACTATAGTTAAATGAGCATATGCGCGTGCACTGGAACTTCAGCCTATAGTACGACCTCAATATAGATCCTAATACGTCGTAGTTGGAGACAGGCCGGCCGGCTTGGCACAGGCGGCCCCGCTGCCGCCACGCGGTTTTCAAACTGTTACTGCCACATTTTTTAACGGATTTTCGCTATTTTTGTTTTATTTTTAATGTTGTGACTTACCAAGTAATAACTGCAACTCTACAATTCATATTTTAATTCCGTGAATTAGATACAGTATGTTTTATTCATTGTCAACGTAATTCCTTACAATTTTTTTTGTCATATAATGTTATTTTTTGAGAGTTCCTGAGCTTGTATTCGTAGAATCGCCCTTCGTTAAATCCAGGGTTTGTAAAATCGGGGGTCTAGTGTAGTTATATTTTTCATAATTATCAACTGTAAGTAAATATTAGTAAAATGTCATGCGGAATATTTATTTTTCACAATTTACTGCAAGTAAATTTCTTTATTCAGTGCTGCCATGTATGCGAAAAATTTGTCCTGTCACTTCTACTTATGTTATATAAAAATTTTAATATATAAATAAGAAATATAAACACTGAATACTTTTGTGAAATTAAGTAAAATAAGAACTGAAATCAGTTTCAATTGTCACATAAATTGGCTCTATTCATTCAGGACAGGGTAGATGTTAAGAGAAAATACTAATCCAACCGCTAACGTGATACTGTTGTGATTACTCAATTTTGTTAAATTAAATGGTTGGTTATATGTACCGTATATGCCATTCATGATAAAATGAGCACTTGATTACATTTTTATAAGCCTATTTTCAGAAAAGCAATATATGTATTTCTGCTGCATGTAGGTAGAAATATTGTTCTCTAAGGTAAAGTGTGTTACAAAGTTTAGACTTAAATGTGGTGACAAAATGCAGAATGAGTGACTGAAAATATGTCTATAGAAGAATGTTTAAATGCTCACTCTGACATGAATGGCCTGTACAGAATATTCTGCATACTTTTCATTGCTTGTCTTTAGTTGAAGAAACAAATGCAGAATGGTGTTGAAGCAAAGTGTTTAAGTGCTCAATTGACAAGAGATGGGAACAATAGAACTGGGACTCACCTGTAGCTGACGTGGCTGATGGCTTAATCTCTGTATGTGGCACGCACGACACAACAATCGGTCCTCCAGTGGGTAGCAGCGCTTGTCAGGTTCGTCTGTCAGCTGCATGCCACAGTCCTAGGAACAGAGGCAATTCGTTACAAAGTCTACCAATAAAACTACAGTACTCTCGTGCTGCCATCCAGCCAGCCAACATTATTACGTATATTTTCTGGAAATGTATTAATATTGCTTAAGGTCTTTGACTACTTAGCTCATAGCAACAGAGTTTAAATAATGTTAAAATTAATTAACTATAATTTTATTAACATTGAAGATAATTATTTAAAAAATGTATACATATACTAACTACTCACAGATAAATCATTAATTGAGAAACCTTGCAAATTTTTATTTTAAATACTTAATAAAAATTGACATTAAAATTCATATTTTATAACTTAAAATTATAATGATTTTTGTTTGTAATTGTTATCTTTGAAATTAATATATTAAAAGGTAATTTCTTCTAACATTGATTTCTCACTTTCAGGATTGTGAGCTACATACAAACTACTGTATGTAGACAGAGGTTAAACTTCCATTAACCAAATGCATTGAAAAGATTTCTGATTGACGTAGTATCACCAATCATACAATTACAATATAGGAAAGTAATAAGAAAATTGTGAGACATATTTGCTACCAGCTCCCGCGATAGATAAGGTTTGAGTAACACAATGCTCCTTGGGTATTTTTGGTTCTAAATTGAAATGTAATCATGATTTAATAATACAGACTAGCTCTTTAGATAATTAATTTGGTAAGTTAGCACGTACAAGTTTCCTTTTATTTGCATGTTCATCGTTCTGAAACTCTCAAATCATTTAATGTGAAGAAATAATTATAAGTTACTGTTATGGTCGAGTTATTGTTGACAAACACTAACAGACAATCAGTGATTTCAGTGTGCATCAGCAGTAACATAAAGCAGCGAGAACATTTCATACGAGTAGCAAACAAAGTTTGCAACTTACAGTGTAGGAGTTTTTGATGAAATGTGACACATTGTTTTGGTGTTTTGAGGTGTCTAGGAACACAACATTGTTCTATGGTAAATTATAACTTTTATAATATTGTAGTGATAACAGCAAATATCGTAAAACGACAATATGGGAAACTACAACTTTTTAGCATTGTTAAAGCACGAGACGTATTACAAACTGTGCGAACTGGAAACAGTAGCAATATTCACATTTTTATGCCTCTATTTTCTACGGTGGTTATAAAATTTACAGACAGAATTTTTCTTAGGCTAAACATATGAGAATGTGTTAGTAAATATTTTAAATTTTAACGTATCAAAATAATAACGAAGACAGCATATCAATATTCTAAAATCACAATTATATTTCAATTTATAAATAACAAAATATAAAATCAGAACTATCCATTGAGCACTGTGCTACTGCACAAGGAACAGCACATATCAGCGTGAAATACACGTCTTATGTTTTTCTTATGACTTTCCTACATTGTGCTTGTACAATATTTGATAACAGTGAATTAATATAAAAAACACAATATCTGAAGTATGAATTCATAGTTCATGAGCTCACCTCGCAGATATAGCAGTCAACATGGAAATCTTTATCCATTGAAACCACTCGAACAGTCTCTTCAGTTCCCTGAAATATACTTTGTCATTTAAGTATCTTCCCATAACTATACATTTAATTTGCTCTAAGTATCAGTAATTATTTCCATAATCATTCAATACACTATACAGTCCTAACAAGAATATATGCAAAGGTATACTGAGAGGAGGATGTTTTGGGGTTACCACCCCCCCCCCCCCCCCCAACTTCCCTTCTCAACCTAACTTCCAAAGGTAAAGAACTTAAATTATTAAATTTCCAGGCTGAAATCCTTCTTCTCCCTTTTACACAAATCCTAGTTATGTCACCAGGTATTATGTCTTACCCAACTAGTATAAATTTACTTGCATTATGTACACAATTTTACATTTACCTGGATCATCTACAGTAGTACCAAACAATTTTTAGAAGAATAAATTAATTCTAAGTTTTAAAATTAATATTAATAGGCAGTAATCAATATTTGTGTACCAATTGGCTCACTAAAGTAAACACACATGTAGTGCAGGAGAAAGCAAATTAAAAACTTAGGAATGTACATGGTCCTAAAACAGCCCCCAAATTACTGTACATATTTCAGTTATGCTAGATCATTCACAGACACATACATACATGGAAAGTTAAGTGCTTCCTCTGCAACCAGACTCTATGCTGATATGAGATTTCACAACAAACATAAGTTCTTGGGATTTCTATCACAGTCTCTACTATTTGTTCACACAGTTTATTTATTATTACCCAGAATTCAAATAAAAAAGTTGAAACGGTCAAATAATAATCTGCTCTTCCAAGTCAAAGGTTAAAAAGTTGGGCAAGTTAATGCAGCGGTTTCAAAGATATTAACTAAACATGTTTCAACAGTGTTATTAAATGTTTGGTTCACAGCAAACAATTTGCTGGGTAGTGCAAGACGATAAAAAGACACCATAACTCCTGGAACAAGCGTCCTGCAATGTCTTATCCACAACTGTCTCGTTAAACTATTGCTAAACAGCAAATCCGTATTGTTGCAGTGGCCACACTGATTGCCTCCCCCATGTCTAACTGAACACGATTCCTGACATGGTTGGCATTCGGATTGTCGCAGTACTCGAGATGATAGATGAATTCAACCCATTTCCAGCAGAACACATCGAGCGATTTTGCTACCCAGGCTCAGGACAAACTTCCTATCTTTCTGCAACCACATGTGATGAAGTGATGGATTAACTTGCTGCTAAAGTGAGAAAAATCATCATTACTGATATAAAGTGAGCCAAGTATTTCTCAATAATAGTGGACTCAACATCAGATGTTTCTCATACTGACCAATTATTATTTGTGACAATGTATGTCGATGAAAATGTATTACCGTACCAGTTGAGCACTTCTTACTGTTTTTTCCTAATGCTAGACATAAATCAGAGAATTTGGCTGACACTGTCATAAGTGTTTTAGAATCCCACTCCATTCATGTACAATATTGCCGAGGACAGTCATATGACAATGCCGGTAATATGTCTAGAGTTTACTCTGGCTTACAAGCTCATATAAAGGAAATTAATTCAGAAGCACTTTATATTCCTTGTGCTGCCCAGTCTCTCAACTTCGTAGGTACATACATGTGCTGCAAGTTGCTGTCAGGAAGCATGATCATTTTCAACTTAGTGCAAACTATGTATAATTTCTTCAAAGGATCTACAAAATGGTGGGAGAAGCTAATGCAGTGCCAGCAGTCTAAAAGCAAAACAATTATTTTTTTTGTTTGAAAATAGGTGGTATGCACGTGAAGAGGACTGCAGATGCCTTAGTGAAAACTGGGATAGTGTACTGGAGGCTCTTCAGTTTTACCAGACTGAACCCAGAGAAAAACCTATAGTAAGAAATGAATCATGGGGAATTTTTAATTCTTTGTACAGACTGGAAACTGCATTGATGTAGGAAATTTGTACGGATATTTTAGAAAAGTTTCAAAAAGTGAGTGAACCTCTTCAAAGTGATGAAACGTCCATTGTAAAAGTGAAGAGATTGTGTATGACTCACTTGTTCAGTATATGGAATCCCTTCATGAAATGTCTGACCATTATGAGAAAAAAAGAAAAGATTGAGCGATGTGAGTATGACTACGAAACATGCCTCAAGCATCTTAAAAAAAACTTCGTCTAGATGAAGACAGCGGAGGAGTAGAAGAGGAGATTATTCTTAGATGGAGAGAAAAATTCCAAGTGGAAACATTTTTTGTAATAACTGATCGGCTGAGAAAGAAAGCATACTGCGTAGTTGCAAGTACTTTTTCAGTTTTCTGCAATCTGTCAAGCTTGTCTCCATCTGAAATTTCTGAGCGTGCAGCAAAACTTTCAGCGTTGTACGAAAATTATTTGGAAGCATCTTTTGCCAATGAGTGTATTCATTTTTCAAATCTGGTAAAGTGCTCCAAAATCACAGACACTCCCTTACGTATGAACAAGTTCCTCAGACAAGAAAATCTTCAGCAAACATTTCCAAATGTAGTTATTGCTCTAAGGAAGTACCTCTGCACAGCTGTTAGTATGTAATTGCTCTGCTGAGAGATCATTTTCTGCTGTGAAGAGAGAGAAATCATATCTTCGGTCTACAATGAAAGAACAAGAGTTGAACTCCCTCACAATCCTTCACATTGAGGCAGATATTTTAAATGACAAGGGAATTGAGTACAACTATCTAATTGATGAATTCGCCACGATGAAAGCAAGACGTATTCACTTTTAAATTACATTATTTTGTCTACAATGCATTGTTAAAATTTGTTTCATTTAAAAAGTAAAAATCATTATAACGGTAGATTGGTAATATGATCATGTTTATTTAATTTTTGTTATAGCGTTAACCATACGTTGTACAAATTAATTGAAAGCAAGTGGCAGAATGACAGTCCAAGAATAGAGACAATTTAACAGCTTTGTTAAACTACTGAGTCGTGGTCTCCACAATTAAAGACAATATACTGCATTGTTTTAACATTGTAAGATTATTTGATTCTGTGTTATAGTTTTTTGTTATTTATTGTGCTTTTGGTACGGTATTGTATTAATCTTAAGCTACATTGTCATTAATGTGTACAAATTCATTGAAAGCAAGTGATATTCTAGGAAAAGTGGCAGTTAAGCTAATAACATTTGTCACCGAAGACAGGGTTCACCCACGACGGAGTTTTGGACTCAAACAATAATATTACTTTTTCCTGGGAAGGTGATGGGAAAAGGGGGGGGGGGGGGTAAGGGGCACAAAAATGTGCCTAGGAGTGCTGAAATTTTAAAGATGGCCCTGCATCTAACGACTGGCACATTCAGGTATGGTGCGGGAGAATGGTACTGTGCATGACCGAGACGAGTGGCCCTTGATGTGGGAAAGGTGGGGTTGGGTGGGGCTTGAGAATTCCTGGGAAAACCCGTCTAGGTAGCAGTAGTTTACCTGTCCCCAGAAAGTTGTGAAGTTGGGTTTGAAAACAGTGGTCCAGTGTTCTACCATTTCCGAGGTTAGTTGAAATGTGAGACCTATCAGTGTTGAAGCTGAATTGTTGCAAATTGTGCTTACATAATTCCATTAATGTTTTATTTAGAAACTTAACAGATTTTGATGGATTAATTTATTATTCTATCCGTGGCACCAAGTAAAAAGAGAAAAGTAATTCATAGCGAGAGACGTGAAATCATAAGTATTATAATGCAGAAGTGCGATGACGAGGCAGAACAACAACCTGCATCAATACCAATAAATAAAGTAACTTGTGGCGTGGTGTTTTTCACATGTCTTGGTGTAGCCACCATAAAAACAATAAGAAAATAAAATAAAATTAGAAACGAAACTGACCCCGAAAATTCATTGTCTACACCATTACCTATATTCCATAAGAAAAAAAAAACACTTCTTTTCCGATAAAGTGTGTTATAAGAAACGCCACCCATGATTTCTATGTGCAAAAGAAGATAGTCACAACTATTCCATGTTGCCAATAATCAAAACCAATATTGTAAAATTGTGTTGGTCTGTTTTTTAAATTGTTTTTGCTATGCAGTTATTTTTTCAACACTGTAATCTGAATGGTTTTAACTAATTATTTAACTGATCAGTTATTAAAATAAAGTTTATTTAGTAATTATCTTTTTTATCTTGCAAAACGTAGATTCCTTGCACACACAATTTGATATAAAATAGCCGAAACAATGTTTAAATTCTGGTTACCATTTGAAATTTACAAATTAATTCTCAAAACAGCTAGAAATGAATAATATGGGCCTACATTACGTAGTATAATTAACTATTTCACACATACATGCATGCACACACACACACATGCACACACACTCGCACACATATATTTTATTTGAGTGATTGTGTATAAGTAGTAACAAATGTTTTTGGTTTCCACGATAGTGTGCCCTGGACCTCTTGGTCACACATAACGCCTCCACTTAACGGCATACCTACCAGGACCGCTTGTCCTTGTCAATTACAAATAGGGGGGTTTAGGTGAGCAGCTTACAGCCATAATCCTTGGGTAAAGGGGAGTAACTAGAAAGCTTAGTGGAAGCTGAGCGCTAAGATAACTTATTTTTTGATAGTGAGAAGCACAGTATACACCCATTCCGAGGGGATGGAAGTCCAGTTAGGCCGCTAGAGCTGTCTGCTTGACAGGTGTGCCACTTGCACAAACTAACATTGCTCTGCCTTGCAAAACAAATACCCTACGTACACAAATATTTACTGTGTTGCAGTGAAATCCTATTATTAGTAGTCAAAAGCACTTATTTATTAACATTATTCAACATATAATTTTACAAAGATAATTATTCACAAAAAAATTATTTACAACAGTCTTTTCTGTGATTATCTTAGTGCAGTTCATAATGTGTACACACAGGGAAGTGTTAAGTACACAAATTTATTCCAATATTATTAAGTGCAGGAAAATATAATAAACTGCAAAACTTTTTTTTTTTTAAATTAAGTAGACCTAACCTTACCCTTCTCATTATCCAGGTTAAAAACAAGATTTTAAGGTGGCAAGCTGTAAAAATGTTAAGGTGACGCTATGGAAATATGTCTAAGTGCATAGTACTATTAATGCTGTGGAGTACATAAAACCAAATTTAAAATACATGTGTTGGATCGACAATAAAATGAATTCTGTAAAACGTTATCACATAGAACTTTGTTTATTTCAGGCTCGTGATTTCAGTTTATGATACATGGGAATGACCATATAATTATCTCAAATCATCAAATGTTTATTCTACTTTTGTTGTTTTTTTGTTTGGCTGTGATAACCTTTCATACATGTTTGCAGCTACGGGTGTTGTGCCAACATACGTTCCTCGACACTGTGCACTACTGCCCCTGGCACATATTCCTTGAACTTGATCCTGCCAACTACTTTCCCACCCCAGTCCTTGCATACTTTCTCTTATCGGCAGTATAGAGTGGTGTCTTTATTCCTTATTGCACCATTCTGTTATTACCTGCTTCCGGACGGAGGCGAATGTAGATGTGAAGGGAAAGACGAAGCTGTGCTGACCTCGGACAATGCCGTTCTAGGTCTCAACAAGCTACAATGCTTTCTGGTGTTGTATAGAGTTACTGCCACAGTTCTCTAATGTTCATACCAATTATGGTAGCAGCTAATTATTTTTTGTCTCCACTTTGGCAACATTTTGTTTTTCTCAAAGTACAGTATTGTCAAAATTTGGTTATTTTGAAGTTCTACAAGGAAACATGCCTACAGGAAAAAAAATTATAAGGAAAACACACAGTCACATATGTAATGGTATGACAAATTATTTGTTTTAATTCGTGTTTATAACAAGTGTAAACTTTAGAAGGCAATTTCAAATTTTCATGGAACAAAACCATCCGTCTACTGTCTAATAACAAAATTCCAAAGAATTCTGACAATGACAACAGTAAATGAGAGGATAAATGATTGGAAGAAGGTAAGTCATTCACCTAAATGCTACAGCCTAGAGCTTGTATGAAATTCAAGTTTTTATTACAGAAAGGCAAGCTGTCATTTAACTGAGCAATAAAGTAATGTTTTTTAGAACAGCAATATATACTACCCGTTTGAATTTCTTACAAGCTGTATGATTGTATTATTGTACAATTAATTTGTTTAATAACATGTGATTTTTTTATCAGAGTATTAGAACATCTATGTACCTCAACTGGAGTGATTCCTTTACCACATGCAGCACATTTTGGCGCAAACATCCTGGAACAAACCAAACTCTTAAAACACAGTCTTACAACACACTAGGCAAGGAAATTTCTACAATACAATAGTTTCATAAATATGTAACACAATCCAATTACTACTTAAAAAACAATAATGAAATGGACTGAACAAAGAACAGAAAACAAAACTGCTTAGTTTCTAGAAGCATCTTTTTGTTAATTGTTATGTAGTCCTTTAAATTGAAATGCTATCAAGAAGAGCATGATAGAACAGACACAAGTTCGAAAAAAGGATTAGGTAAAACATATAATTAATTTGATAAAGACCACCACACTTGTGTTACTAATTATTTTCAATAAGCGTTCCTCAACTACTGAGGTACAAGACTGTCAAAAAAATACAACTACTGGCTAGTAAATATTACTGCACATTGCCAATTTTTAACAACTCTTTTTGTTGGCATTTAAAAAGTTCTGTAATGCAAGTTCCTTAAGAGTCCTCCCTACCTAATGGCCACATGGTTTTATAGAAAAAACAATATTAAAATAAATTATGTTCTAATAGAGCTATTAAAAACAACTCTTAAAAAATATTCTAAGTAAAATGTCACTGTAATAAATATTATAACTGGAAGAGGCTGCAAAACGGAGGGGGTCAAGATGTGTAAGAAAACGTAATTTTCTTAAAAATAATTTCCACGCAGCAATATTTTTCCAAAAATTTTACGCAGAATA
This sequence comes from Medauroidea extradentata, assembly GCA_003012365.1. Taxonomy (NCBI): domain Eukaryota; kingdom Metazoa; phylum Arthropoda; class Insecta; order Phasmatodea; family Phasmatidae; genus Medauroidea; species Medauroidea extradentata. Next base: position 34,083 of record PNEQ01086680.1, on the reverse strand, counting down.
TTTTTTGTTTTGTTTCGAAGCATTACCTTTCAATCTAACCTACGGAGAAGTAATTTATTTGTACAATAGGTAGGCCGACTGCTTAATGTGTGGACAAGGCCCTCACTGTCCTTATCTTCCCCGGTCATGGTTCACGGCTGTTCAGTAATTCAGTTTGCTCTGGCTAGCAACAACGGGGATAGTATTTGGTCACCTGCAGCTTTGTGAGTAGACAGTGACGTACCATTGTTCCCTTATCCACAGACGTCAAATTCACGAAAATTTGAGCCATAAGCTATGGTTCCGTTTAATGCTGATTTCCAAACAAAGACCTTACATGATAACCCTAGATTGTTGATAACTGATTATGTAAAATATACCCGTCTCATATGTCACCTCATTGTCTTTCAACACTGGTATGACCCCAAACATCCAACTAGTGGTGCTTCTGGTCCAATGAGGAGTGCACGTCTCGTAACAAACAATTTGAAATCTGTGTTAATTATGTTGTTTCATCATTCACATCTCTCAATTTGGTGGATTCCCACTCCACCAATTGTGCGGCAGACCTCCTTGGCAATAAGATGCAAAGTGCTCCCTTTCCTTACGCTCACTCATCATTACTTTTCTTGATCCAAGACAGCAAGTACAAGTAAGCCACACTCACTTGATGCCATGCTTCCACCACATTAATTTTCTACTTCCTTACTCACAACAATTTATATCACAATTTCAAACTTGCACATAGCACAACTGACACCTTTATTTATTACATTAAAACTACTATAAATTCCTTATCTACAAATAAACATATAGTAATAACAGATTATATAATTTTTCACATCTGGCTAACATCACAGAGGGATGGTACAGCCAGCCTATTGAAAAGTGTGGGCCTCCCTTCTCATGTGTGAGACATTGTTTCACAACCATTTAGAGATATCCATTCTCAGTTTTATTCACCTCCCAATCTGTGAGCTGCTCTGCAGGGCCATTCATCCCCTGGCAGCATCACCATGGTGCTCTGATAAATTCTATTGCTGTGATTTGTTGCATTTCTAGGCATCATCAGGAGATGAGATATGTTTCTAAGCTCTTTCCAGGCATTAAAATAGCCTTGCAGCAACACAAATGTTTTCAACATATGAAAAATATTTTTGATGATATTCAAAACTAAATACTAAATTTCAGAGTATTACTGTGTGCCGTATTATATACGTCACGACTTATATAAATTAAATATTAAAATGTTGTGTCCATACTTTCATAAATTGAGGTTCATTTTCTTAATAATTTTTATTTATTTATATTTACTTGTTTACATTGTACTAACAGTAATTTGGTGTCATTCAGTAATTTTATTTTATTATGGATGTTTCAGTACATTTTATTTTTCATTACAGTCAATCTTTCCTTCACATGTTAGTTATGAAGTAGAACTGATTCAGGCGGCAGTAACGTGTTCTTTGTTAGCTAGAAGTGCTTGGCTACATTTTGCATTCCTTAGCCGAAGCTTTTATTTTCACGGTTCCTTGCTGCAGTGTGGGCATCTGCTGTGTCAGGGCACGTGTACTCTGCATGATTACCACGTGATTTCATGATTTCATCCTTGCTGTGCACTTCTATCCGCTTGCAAGCCTTGTGCCACCCAGGTTTGTAAGCTATTCTGACTGCCCCTGCCATCTAGTGGTGATCTTATAAGTTGTCTTCTGCTGCCTTGCTCCCCCATTCGCTAACTTCCTTGCCGTTTTCAAGCACTCTTTATACTGCCGTGAACTAGTCATGATGTGTCGTGGTGGTGCGTGCTTGTGGGTTATGTTCTTCAGTACCTAGACAGCCTATTACTGCATTATTAGTCTTTAAATTACCCACGTAGTATTTTACTCTTTATACTGCCGTGAACTAGTCATGATGTGTCGTGGTGGTGCGTGCTTGTGGGTTATGTTCTTCAGTACCTAGACAGCCCATTACTGCATTATTAGTCTTTAAATTACCCACGTAGTATTTTGAATCATAGAACTGTGGTTGGATTTTTATTATTTTGTGATGTGACGTCTTCTTCAGTCCCTCAAGGTTAGTGCTCGTCTGTTTATTTTCTTTCGTCCGCGACCATTTTGCCTTTTAAAATGTCTTTTCTAAATCTATGTGCTCACTGTGTTACAGTGAGGGTCCACGTCATGGACGCTAAGTTGGTCCAAGAGATGGACGCTACATTTTTCAAGTTTCCACACTGCCGACGAGCCCGTTTTAGTACAAACATCTCTGTGTTGCGCACCATGACAGTTTCAGCTTCCATTATGGGTTTGCTCTGGTCTCCACCTCCCTGCCTTTGGTTGGAATGCTGGCATGGTGTTGCCTTTACCATTGGCGTGTAGCTATCTCCCGGCGGCGTTATTTTCTCTCATTATTTATCCAGCCTTTGTCAATCGTCAACTAACTCTGTTATACAGTTTACCTCTTTTTTTAATGAATTTAATACTTAATATTTTGTATAAAGAAGCTTTACAACGTTTTAGAAGATTCAAGTCATGATCCTAACATTTGCTTTTATAAAATAAATACAATATAAATTTTTTATGTGAAATTATTTGGAAATAATATAATATATTTATTTAAAATGATTGAAAATTTTATATTTTAACTTCTATAAGTAAATATTGTGTGGGGTACCCCTTTTGTTAATTGTATGGTTGGAAATAAATTAAATAATCATTTTATTTATTCTATAGGCTTACATGCCTAACCTATTTCAATGATGTTATATACCTTTTTTATTTCCATATTTGAAAAGAATATATTTAAATAAGAAATAAAAAATAAAAATAATTTCATAATTAACAAACCACAAATCAACGTCTTATCATTTACAATTATTCCTCTGGGCATTTTAACGATTTTCAAAGTATCTAGTAAGGTTAAATTCTATTTCTAAACACCTTACTTTTTTTAAATTTTAATTCTTTTGTGCAGTGTGCTTGTGGCCTAGTCTTTCTCAAGTGTTTATTTTGTGTTTTTATTGCATTTATTTATATATTTTGTTGTCCTGTTCATTAGTGTATTTTGTCACTTTGTTACTTTTATGCGTGGCTGTTTTGAAAAGGAATTGTTTGGCGATTATAAACACTTGGGTGTATATTTTATATTGCTTCCATTTCATTAATTAATTTTCTTGCCGAAACACACTGGCACAACTGGTAATTACAACAAATGTATTCGAATTGGGCTTTAAAAACATATAATTTTTAGGACACAGATCATCGAAATAAAAAAACATCTTAAGTGACTACGGCAGAACATTAATGTTGACGCACCCTGCAAGGTGCTTAGTATAAACTTTATGCTCGGCCCCATAATTTAGTAACATGTAAGAGTTAGGCCTACCTTATTTTTGCCCAAAGAGTCATTTAAATCCAGTATTGTGAGCCATGTTGCCGTAAAACTAAAGATTTAGAGATGTTTATATTTACCGTTTTTGTCTGTATATATTCACGCCCGCCACAACAAATGTAAACAAACAGATGGACGCTATGCAAATAATGCCAGGCGTCAAATTATGAACTTTTAAGAGAGAAATGTGTAAATAATTATTGTAAACTTAATATTATTGATTTTGTGTATTTATGTAGTGCATTGTTTATTATCTTTTGGCAATACGTACATTTTCACGGCCCCGCGAGAAAGTTTTAAATAGAGTAACATATTTTTTGGGCGAGTGTGGGAGATTTGTGGGTGTTGGAGTGGTGCGCCTGCTAGCCAGCAGATGGCCTCCTCTCCAGCGGGGGCCATTTTCACCACCCACTAACGGTACTTTAAGCCCCCCTCAGAGGTATATAAGGCGGGTGCTCGCCTAGCCAAATTGTCAGTCTAGGGCTCGGGCCTCCTCCCCGAGCAAGCCTAGGCACCTCCCCCAACCTCGAAAGGGTTGCTTCCTGAGAAGGGAGCCTAAACCTGGTCCTACCCTACTCTTGTGCCGAAAGCGCCATTCTTGAAGGAGACGCGCCCTAGCCACGCAGGAAGTATTAGGGAACGCACCCTACCGGGAGTCTAGTCGCCACGAGGCGCACATCTGTGACCGCTGGATGCGGAAGTAGAGTCAAGTCTATGAGAAGTTCCGGGGCTCCGTGCATAAATGACCACGCGATCGAGCATAGTGAACGTTGTATAAATCAGTAGTGTATAAAGACCTGTGTGTGTAAAGCCAAATTGTAAAGTCAGTGATTGTAAAGTGTACCAAGTGGATAACAATATATACAGTTCAAACGTATTTTTATAGTTTCATTTCTGAAGTACTCATGTCTGATACAGAGTGTTTAGTAATTAATATCTCACCAGAGGAGAGAGCAGTCATTTAAGGTCGTAAGGCAGAGGCCGTAGCTAAGCGCCGACAGACCATTGCAAGTATCAGTGAAATACCTGTGAAAGTAATTCCCCCACCCCAAAAAACATCAGGGAAATCTGTAACTCTTCCAGAACTTTGCCGTCGTTTCAAAGACTATGAGAATAAACCACCCAAGCGCAAACGCGATAATTTTAGCTGCATCCTTAGGGATTTGCACTGCCTTCAGCTGCCATAATCAGCCCTATAAAATCACCAGAAAAACCGGCACCTTTGCCGCACCCCGCATCCAGCAACTGAAGAGAGAAGCTGACTTCGAGCCGAAGCCTGTGTCGGACCGAATGAAAACGCCGCCTCCTGAGGGAGCTCTTTTAAATGGTGAGTGGTTAACACGCCTACCCCCCTTTCATGAAAAGAGAAAATTTTCCCGCTCTACTGTAGAGACTGTGTTGTGTCAACTGCCCAGGAAACCACTCTCCTCAGGACATTTAGCAGCCTCTCCTCCCCTTCAGGGAACTCTCATGCTCAAGCCTTATTGCAACCCTGAAGGAAACTTAAATTCAACCCCTTTGCCAGCAGACGACAATGTGACTACTGTATTATATCTGAAACATCCCAGTAAGCACTGCTGAACAACTCAAATGTTCCAGTAGTTGAGTCTTCAAGTAAATTACATTTTAACAATGGAAAAATACAATAAATAATTTCAATTATATAATTATACTAGGATCATAACAGAATATGATAAGGCATTGTTAATACTCTGTCTAGCAGTACAAATAACTCTCAACAATGTGTTCTTTTAAAATAAACACTGACATCAGACGAAGTATGCCTTCCTAAAACTAACAAACATAAATAAATTACAGGTAAGAATTAACACACAAACGATAAAGTAAATGGCTGATTGAATAGGACTGATGGTTGAGTGAATGAATGAAACAAAACAAGTTATCAGCACAACTAATGAGCTACTTTTCTCAGTTTTGGTCCAAAATTAACTCAAAAAGTAACAATTTGTCAAGTGATTCTCGAAACACGACAAAATTTTTTTTACTCTATTCAGGTTAGTCTAACTTAAAATTGCTGAACTACAACAAACACTACCTAAATAAAAGTTTGGACGATAACCAGTCAAACAATGAGAATTGGTTTACAATTGGTCCAGTACTTTTTGAAATATCACAGTTTATTCATGTTGTGCTATCTTGCAAAATAGCAGACACACAAACAATTCTATTAGAAATGCTAGTTTCTTAAATGTACAACAGAAATTTCAAAAGTTTGATTTTATTATCTACAGCATTAATGTCATAGAATGTGTTTGTTCCTTACATGGGTATAAAAAGTAACGTATTTATCATGTTTTTTGTGAAGATGAAATTTCTAATGACGGTAGTAACGGATGGTAAAAAATTTTATCTTCAGTATCATAAGAGCAAAATTTCGCACTGCTGCATTAAATATTATTTAATTCAAATAGCTACAACTTTTACAACAAGCACAGCAGGACAATATTGTTGTCTAGTTGAGGACATTAAACACAATTTGATACCACCACTCAACCACACAGTCCTACGTGCCACTAAAAACTTGTACAAGCGTAACTCAAAATTAGTTGTTCATACACAAAAAAATTGACAGTACAATATTACCAATACTACTCAAACACAGGCAACATTTTAATATGACAAAAGAATTAAACTTCCTCATACCTGTGGTAGTCATTGACACAGTATATCTTGTTATCCACATCTACCGTAAAAGGAACTCCATCAAGACATTCATTGCAAACACAGCAGCGGAAACAGCCAGGGTGATAGGACTTGCCCATCGCCTGTAGAATCTGCACAAAGCCAACAACCATTTGCATTTTAAGTAACATAGTATCATGTTACATCTACTGATGCGCCAAATAGTAAATTATAATAGGTAAGGTTCAGTATCAAATGAACCTACTACATACATTCCACCACTGAATTTTTTGTTCATCTCATTCACTGCTACAGGATCTTTAATGGTGTTTTTTTTCCCTACCCTGAAGTAAGTAATTTCATGCATAAAGAACATTCGAAAACACCTGCTAGTAACTTTTTCCAAAGTTTTATTCATGAAGCAATATTTTCCTCATTCCAGATCAGAAAATGGATTTTGTACGAATGTGATACATTGAACGGTGTGTAATAGTCCGCCTTCATAACAATATTATGGCAATAAACCATTGTCATAATCAGTTGATGATAGGTACAATCCTTTGCATGTACATATATACAAAATGTTTTAGTATCAAAACTTAATGAAGCCCCTGTAATACCTAAAACTTTGCTAAGAAAGTGTAGCATGTAGGCAAGATGTAGAATACGATTCACGTTTACTTGCAATGATGTGATGTGTTTGACTGCATTGGGACGCCATGATTGGTGCACGCTAGATCGAATGTAGGGGGAGGATAGCCTCCCGGACTGTGGAGAGGCGTGCGAAGGCAATTCTGTTGGCTGCGACGAAGATGTAAAGACGTACTGCAACGAAAGGGAAAGCTGCCCCATGAATAAGATGTTGAATATAACATTTATGAAATTATCTCTGTTGTGTATTTCTTTCTTAAAGAATTAACTCACTCACCCACTGCATTCGAGTATCCTCGAGGGATACTACAAGTGGTCATGCTCAACCTAGTGTAATTTTACATGTACATCCTTGTCCTAGCTTGCCAGGTCTCCATGGTAGCTAACACTTGGAAGGAATGAGCCTGTTGAACTCTAACTCTCATAGTTCAAATGAGGAACCGATGTTAAAAAAAAAATACTTCTCAAAGGCTCACTTTTAAACATTACTATTCGACAGGAAGACTATTGCCACATTGAGAATTTTAGTAAACTTTCATGTTTAATATTTAAAACCTAAAATGTAAAATTAAGTCACATTTCATGAAAAATGTTTTGAGAAGTTTTTTCACAGCATTCTTTAAGAATGCATTTTGTTTGAAGGAGTTATAGTAGAAACTGAGACAGTGAGAAATAATTTTGTTGAACAAATACTTCCCATTAAATTCTACATCTACAAGCTTGGTAAGCAAAGCCTGTAAGAAGTACACGGACAAGATCATCTCAGGAAGTGCTGGAAGAAGAACACAGTTCATGCGACACACTTTCACAAGGCAACACGTGACATGTTCAAGAACGCTGCAAAATGAAAAAAAATGTGGAATGGAACTGAGAACTTTCAGAGATACGAGGTGTACTGGTAGTTGTGTAAGCACTGTGGAGTACTCTGAAGCTGAGTGACGCACTGACTGATACAGCCAGCTGGTCATACCAACGTGAGCAGTGATTCACCAGCAGCCCTGTATTCACATGCAACTAGGTCAACATAAAATGTAACTTAAATGTTAGAAATAATATAGGGTAAAACCACACAAAACTTTCCCAACAAAACTATTTCATGCTATTTTGATGACAAACCATTACTTTGAGCTATTATTTGGTTGTATTCACTTCTGTTCTTGTACGAATTGGGTAGCTACATAAATGTATATCTAATTTGTTTAGTAAATGCAATTTTCCAACACTGTCATACAGACATCAGATACATGCACGAATATTTATTTTACAGACAATATCATATATACGCACTAACACTAATTTTACAGACAGTATCAAATATACGAAAAAACACTGATTTTACGGACAATATCAGATATACGCACAAGCACTGATTTTGCAGATATCAGATATACGCACAAACACAGATTTCACAGAAAATATCAGATATATACACAACAAACACTGACTTTACAGACAATATCAGATATATGCACAACAAACACTGACTTTACAGACAATATCAGATATATGCATAAACACTGATTTCACAGACAAAGTCATGCTAGCAACTCCTCTTAAGGTTCCTACCTTCGCCAGTTGCAGAACAGTGTGCAGAACTTTGACCGATAGACGTTTATATTAAAAAACTGTCCACAAAGTCCACAAATGTTGTATGCATGTATAACTACTTCAGGTCCTTCATTAATTTTTAAAAGCTTATTTTCTCTGGATAGAAAATGGTGAAAGTGGATAATTTCTATCTTTATTAATGTCTAACATCTTTGTGTGGGAGAAAAAAAAAAAAAAAACACATGTGCACACGTGCGTGCACACGTGCACACACACACACACCGCGTGAAAACACGTGCGCACGCACTCACACACACACGGGATAACTTACTCTACTAGAGCGACTGAATTTTCATAAGCGCCTACAGTCTACGCTGATAACAGATCAGCTACCATTCATAGTGAACAACACATGATTTACAGCAACAGACCGTAGGAACGAAGGTGATTTTGTTTTCTCAGATTCTTGAAACTTCTCTCATGTTACACCTGAGCCAGGCCGTTATACCATGCCATCTCTATTATTGCTACTCATTGATTCAAGTTGGGTGGTTGATAATCTGCGTTAAGAATAATATTGAGCAAAAAAAAGGTTACAAAGTTTATTCTGGGAATATTTTAATATCAAAGAAAGTGAAGCCATAGCCAGATGCAAATAATGTAAATATAATAATAATGATAATAATATGTGACAGTTATAACCATCATACTATTCGTTTTGGTGGGAGGCAAATGGTCTTACCATTCACCCACCGGGGCCCTTTAAAAACTTAAGGGGCCTCCCTCCCAACCTGCGCTTGAAATGTGTTGAGGGAGTTGTGACTATTATTCTTTGACGAAACTACTTAACGCGTATTGTATTGGTATATCTACAAAAAGAACACACACTTCAAACTATGTTGCTATAGTTACAAAAATTCTGCGTATTTATTTAAAACATCATTTTCGTGCCTCTCAAAATGGCCAAAAATGGGTTCTTCAGACTACCATACATGTAAAAATAACAACTGGATTCAAAACACAACTATAGAAACAAGCATTAGACTTTGAACTATGCCGGCCACAAATAAAATAATGTTGTCACTGCTGAAAGTCCCTAGTAGTTTGTTCAAATTCAAAATCTTCAGATTCTTTCTTAAGGTGTTTATTAAAAATGTACCTAAAGAGTTATTTTGTATCATTTTAAGTCTGTTACAGTCTGTATTACTTATTGAATTGCAAACAACATAACCAAATTCTAGTTTAACTCTGACTAAAACATAGCAAATACATAACACAGAATCAAAGCCAGTTGCAGTGAATGTTAAAAATTTGATATAATCAAATGTTTTATTTGTTTCTGCTATAATATTATTAATGTGATAGAGAAAATATAATTTAGAATCTCATTACTAGAGGCATGAGTATAACGCGTATTAATCTGATAGCAGTCTCGACTTCTCAGTCTTATACACAAACTGGCCAAAGTCGAATATTCACTGGCTCCCAACCGTACAAGTGGGTAGCCCCACAAATTATTTATTATTTACTACTGGCTTGCAACCTCCAAAGGTTTGTTAAAAGAGCTGTTTTATAATCACGGAAGTTACAGTTGTATACATGTTATTGGTGTTCAACCTGACCTACAATTAATACGCGAAACACTCGTGCCTCTACTCATAACACACCGAACATCTCGTAAAAACAGATTTTATTCAATTAATTTACTAGTATTCATAATGTACTTAAATTCAATATTGCATGTTTTACGAGAAAATATAATAATTTTCATTTTATCCTGATTTAATTTAATACCACTCAGTAGACACCATTCGGTAAGAGCGCTTATCTAATTCTGTAGAAATATGCAGTCACTTATGGTATGTATAGTACGGTAAATCTTTAAATCATCGGCATACAAAAGAGCCTTAGAACTATGAAGAATAACAGTTATATATCATTAATATATACATTAAAATAAAGTTCCTTTCATTAAGTGACCATTAACCCAATTAACATAATCAGTACTTAAGCTAAATTTATATAATTTGTACAAGATTAGTACGTGCTGACATGTATCAAAAGCTTTACTTAGATCAAAATACACTGCACCAACCAGTTTAAGATATTACATTATTGGTACTAAATGTGTAGTTTACAAAATCAAATAAATTTGTAGTAGTGGTTTTACCTGGCTTGATGCCATCATGGCTATCAGATAATTTATTTGATACATGAAATATAATATGTTTACAAATTATTTTTTCAAAAATTTTAGAAAAAACTCATATTAAAGAATTAGACCTATAATTATAATTTGATAGTAAGTGTTTATCCCCTTTCTTAAAGATGGAAACTACATTTGAATACTTTCAAATATTGGGATGTATCCCAGCAGATGGACTTACTAAAAATAAGAGTTAAAACTGGTACTAATATATCACTGCACCCTTTTTATTATACCACTTTCTATATTGTCTGCGTCAGTAGATTTTCTAGGTTTGAGTGTCTTAATAGCCCACTGAACTAAATTAACAGCAACTTCAGGTGCTGGTAAATAATTTTCATAAATCTGAATCAGATTATGAGGATTATGTTACTATCTAATGTTGCACACTTTTGCAAACTGTTTACCAAAATGGTTTGTTATTCTGGTACTGTCACTGAGAACTTCATCATTAACTATTAAATTACTAACTTATTCGTATCCATTTTTCATGATATTTACATAGTTCCAAAATTCCACCTAGTTCGAACTATTGTTTGGGGTGCCGAAAACCTTTCTACGCAAAAACAAAAATTTATACAGTGTAGTGGAAGATGTGGTGCGCAATGGCACGTGCAGCTTAATTTGAATTGACGGACAGAGAAGAATAAAAGTGTGACTCATATCAAGACACATCCATATTCAAATTATTACCAAAAAAAGTAAGCAAACCCATTAAAATCACAAATGCATGTCAGAACACTGATAAAGAAAATTTGTACACACCTGTGATCCTTAATGAAAGTAGGTCAACAGACATGTTGGACCTACCGTACGGGAACACAGGAATAAAGATGTTCAAACCACGTTCCCGGACTTATGCCAAAAAATTGATGCCCTATTAACCCAAGTAAGCGAGCTCAAGAAGAAAAAACAGGGCTCCGAATAATGTGCAAAAGTATATTTTCGGTTTGCGAAGAAGCACGTCCATGTGTCCATTGTTCTCAAGTAAACTTTAGTAAAACTCAACCCCAAAAAACCTTTAGTCAGGCAAATGCCAACGGACTGACACATACTAGTATTAGCAACAGAAGCATGTCCTCTCATTTAAATAATGTAAATAACCAGTCACAAGGCACTACTTCTAGTGTACCATATGGCAGGACCATGCGGTCATCTAACGTGGCAGTCGGCAGTCCAGATCAGCGTAACACTTAGTCATCGCCAGCAGCTGACGCAGAGGGATTCACTACAGTACACGGACAAGTAGAAAAAACATTAAGTAACATTGAAAAAGCTCAGCAGAAGCCCTCAGAAAAAAACAAGTGCAACTTGGTGTTCGTAACATTGTCAACATTAAAATAGAGGCCAATCCTGTGAGGCTACGTATGAGATATATTTATGTGTCACATTTAGACCCAGATGTCGAGAAAAATGACATTATATCATGCACAAGTAACAAATTGAAAGTTACAAGCCTGAAGGTAGTTAAATTAAAAACTAGGTATGATTCATACTCATTGTAGTAGCAGATGACTATGATAGAATTTTTAAATACAGTGTTCTGGCCTTCTGGCTGTTTAAGAAGTCCATTTTATGGAAGTTTAAAAAAAAAAAAAAAAAAAAAAAAAAAAAAAAAAAAAAAAAAAAAAAAAAAAAAAAA
>PNEQ01086680.1:0-21927 GCA_003012365.1 Medauroidea extradentata | reverse complement strand
TATGTACAAAGGTGATGCATGGCATCTTTGCTATCAGAATGTCACGGGTCCACGTACAAAGTCAAATGAATTCGCAGAAAATTTACTAGCAGCTAACTTTATTGTAAATTGTCTTACAGAACCATAGCTTAATGATAACTTTACTAACTCTCGATATTTTTCAGATCATTATTGCATTTTTCATAAAGATCATAATTATGACATATCTTCAACGAATAGAGGAATTCTTATAGCTATAAATAAATTAGTTTTCCCTTATGCTACAAAAAATAGAGTGACATGCCAAATGTGGATGCAAATGCAGTTTGAAATTGGAAGACGTCAGCAAGAACACATTCCGTTAGGAAGGGGGGGGGGCACACACACACACACACACACACACAAAAACACACACAAAAACAAGTACAAACAAACAAACACACACACACAAACAAACACACACACAAACAAACACACACACAAACAAACACACAAACACAAACACACAAACAAACACAAACACACAAACAAACACAAACACACAAACACACAAACAAACACACAAACAAACACAAACACACACACACACAAACACACACACACACAAACACACACACAAACACACACAAATACACACAAACAAACACAAACACACAAACAAACACAAACACACAAACACAAACACACAAACAAACACAAATACACAAACACAAACACACAAACAAACACAAACACACACACACACAAACACACACACACACTATTTTGCAGTGTATGATTTTCAGAGTAATTTCACATGTCTTGAAAATAAACTGTCTAGCTATCCCAGCTAAATAATTCTTACTGGTGATTTTAATGTACCTGGTGTAGACTGGAATTTAAACTATACACATAATATTGGGCATTATTACAATAAAATAAAAGGGCAGTTCCTCCTGGAATTCACTATTTCACTTGAATTAAAACAATTGAACAACACACTATCTTACAGCAAAATTTTCGATTTTACATTTTCAAACACGAACATTACAAATATTGAAAATGCACCTGATCTTCTTGTTAGTGAAGATATTGTGCATCCAGTACTTAACATCACAGTTGAACATTATGTACATAAATCACTCGATTGTAATATCACAAATCACAATTTAGAGACTACAGAGAAGCTGAAAAATGAATAGCTTAGAAACATTAATAACAAAATTAGCTGCAATCAATAATAATAATAATAATAATAATAATAATAATAATAATAATAATAATAATAATAATAATAATAGATGTTTGGCGTAAGGAAAGAAGCAAGCTCCACTACTAAGTTGCTAGTAGTGTTTGATGCTTCAGCTGTGACCACATCAGGGAAATCATTGAACGACATCTTGCTGAAGGGGCCAAAACAACAGAAAGGAATTGTTGAGATTATTTTAAGGTTTTGCACTCACACAGTTGTCTTCACAACAGATATCAGTAAAATGTACAGGCAAGTTTCGATGCACCCAGAAGATTGTCATTTTCAGATGGTGTTGTGGAGAGACTCATCTGAGCTACCGGTTGCTGAGTACCAACTCAACACAGTAACTTATGGTGTATCGTCAGCCCAATTTTTAGTAATGAGAACCCTTCATCAGTTAGCAGCGGATGAAGGCACCCATTACCTTGAAGCGGCAGAGGTTCTGAAACATGATATTTTTGTTGATGATATTGTCACTGGAGCAAATACGTTGGAGGACGTAGCCAAGCTTCAGTCAGATTTGATTGGTTTGTTAAAACATGGAGGGTTTCAGCTTTGGAAATGGTCCAGTAGTAACCAAGAACTTTGAGAGAATCTGTCAGTCAGTCATCTTGAGGTTCCTCTTTCATTCGATGAAGATGGGGGCACAGTCATTAAGGTTTTGGGGCTAGAGTGGGATTCAAAACTTGATGGGTTCTCATACCATGTTCTGCCCGCAGACTCCACATCCACCAAACGAAACATGCTTTCTAACACAGCTAGAATTTTTGATCCTTTGGGTTGGCTCACTCCTGTTGTATTCAGAGCCATAGCATTCCTGCAGTCTCTTTGGATTCTAGTTGGTTGGGATGATCCTTTGCCTAGTGAATATCAACGATTTTGGGAAACTTTCACAGCATTGCCCTGTACTGAAGAGAATTGGAATCTCCAGACATGTGCTTCCTGCAGGTAGCATGGATATACAGCTACATGTCTTCAGTGATGCTTCTAGCAAGGGATATGCTGCAGTAGTTTATCTTACGATCACTAACATTTCAGGACAAGTTCGGACGTATTTGCTAGATAAGTCCAAGGTTGCACCCGTCAAGACTGTTTCACTTCCAAGACTAGAACTTTGCGGCGCATAGCTTGGAGTGAAACTACTGAGATATGTGGAGAAAGTTCTAGTAACCACAATGAAATTATCAGCCATTACTACATGGTCGGATTCTACTGTCATGCTGGCCAGGCTCTGTACCTCACCTCATCGCCTTAAAACATTTGTTGCCAACCGTGTGGCTGACATTCAAGAGCGAGTGCCACCCAGCCACTGGCGGCATGTATCATCAAGGTGGAATCCGGCAGACTGTGCTTCTAGGGGTTTGTCTCCAAGTGAGCTTGTAGACCATCAGCTGTGGTGGAACGGGCCTTCTTGACTGTGTTAACCAACTTATCAGTGGCCTCAAGTTACTACCTCTCCAGATTTGCAGGATCTGCCAGATGTAAAGGACCACACTGTGAATTCTATGATTGTGGCAAGGGAGACAAACATGTGGTTCACAGAGATGGTACAGACGTTTTCTTTGCTATGGCGGCTACAGCGGGTTATGGCATTTGTGCTCAGATTTGTCCTGAATCTGAGAGCAGCTTACCCTTGGAGACAGTTGGGACCATTATCAGTCGATGAACTCAACACAGCGCTCATGTTTTGTATCAAACAGGTACAAGCTGACACATTCAAGGAGGAATCGCAGAGTCTGAAAGGCAACAGAGAATGTTCAGCCAATTTGAGACCTTTAACACCGTTTGTGGACAGTGAGGGTATTTTGAGGGTGGGAGGATGCATTCGCAGCTCTTTGCTCCCTTTTCAGATTAAACACCCAATTTTTTTTTACCTAAGGTTGGTGATTTTACAAATTTAGTCATTGACCATTATCACTGTAAATACCTCCATACTGGGTTGCGGGCCACACAAGCTCTTGTGATGCGTGACTATTGGATCCTATCTGCAAGAAGTACAGTCAAGTCTCGAATACGTAAACGTGTTCCATGCTTTCGCACAAACCCGTCAGTGTGTCAGCCAATGATGGGAGACTTGTCAGCCGCTAGGGTTCAACAGAACAGGCCCTTCACGCATACTGGTATTGACTAAGGTGGTCACTTTGTAATGAAACTACACCGTTTCAGAGGTGCAAAAACTCGCAAGGCATATCTGAGTTTATTTGTGTGCCTGACCACTCGAGCAGTACACCTAGAGGTGGTCTCAGAATTGAGTACAAGTGCACTCTTGGCTGCCTTTGATAGATTTGTGGCACGCCGTGGTTTGTGTGCTCACGTATACAGTGACTGTGACACCAACTTCGTTGGTGCTAGAACCATTTTGGAGAACTGCACACCTTGATCCATTCCAGAGACACTTCCTCTATAATTGTTGATGACTTGGTAAATAAATCTGTGACGTGGCATTTTAACCCACCATCAGCGCCTCACTTTGGAGGAATAGGGGAGGCCGGCATCAAGGCAGCCAAGAGCCACCTGAAGAGGTTTGTGGGTGACCAAGTGCTGACCTTTGAAGAATACACCACCTTGTTTTCTAAAGTGGAGGCAGTGCTGAATTCTAGGCCACTGTGCGAGCTGAGTGGAGATCCCAATGATTTGGAAGTGTTGACACCTGGCCATTTCCTTATAGGAGCACCCCTAATTGCCGCTCCTTGCGAAGATGTTACGTCAGTGGCAATGAATCGTCTTAGTCGATGGCACCTCATCAACCAGGCCACATAACACTTCTGGAAGAGATGGAACCGGGAATACCTCCATACATTGCAGCAGCGTTTGAAATGGTCCCACACCTCCTCAAATTTAGCAGTAAGTCAAACAGGGGTTGTGAAGGAAGATAATTTGGCACCTCTCAAGTGAAGTTTGGGAAGAATCTCAATTCTACACCCTGGAAAGGATGGCATCACCAGGGTTGTAAACATTCGTACACGGCATGGCTTCCTGCAGAGACCTGCGGTGAAGCTTTGCCCGCTTCCTTCACAGTGATTCCGATGAACTGTATATGTGTATATAAAATGACCAATTCATTTTGATGGGAGGTATGTTTGGGATTTTGTGTATGTGAGGTTGGTAACAAACTAAAAAAAAGAGAGACATGGCGGGCGTGTAGTTCAGGTGTTACAACGGTTATGTCTCCGTGAGACATATTACATACTGTCACCGTTTGGTATTCATCTTTAACATTGTGAGCAACCACCTTGGTTGCTGGTCCTCCGGACTAGTGAATTGGTGAGAACAATAGAAATTCTGTTAACTCTTACGTTTTACGAACGCCAGTCTTTTTATTTGGAGTGTTTTAAATAGCTGATGTTTACATTTGTGTCATATGGACACCTTTATTATTGTATGTGCATAAATGGAACATAATTTTAAGATTTACGCCTGCGGTTTTATTGCTGGCAACTGTAGTTTTATCTTTTCAAATATCACGTGGAGCAAAGTGCACACAACAAGCAAAAAATAAATATTTAAGCTGAAATGTTTAGCTTTTCTAATTTAAGCAGTTTTTGATACATATTTATAGTTTTCTAAATGTTTGTCCAGCCATGTAATGTATTCAATAAGATATCGGACCTAAGATATGCCTAGACTTACTTTACATATATGTAAAACATTTGTCGAGATTTTATTCACAAAGATTTTTAAGACGTTTGCCACTGTTTTACACTGTAACAATACTATGTCTACATTTTGACGGGATAAACTTCAGTATAGATGTTTTACTAGCAAATTTTTTTACATTTTATCTACAAACTGGGAACAAACAATTTTGAAGCGAACAATGTTGAACACCAGTGACAAAGTGGTTACCACTCTAGCTGCTTCTTTAACAACAAAGGAAAAAAAACTAAACAAGACCTTATTGGCTTATGTATACCAGAAGCTACTTCTTGACTTCTTACAGAAATATGACCGGGTGATATATAGATACTACTCTTACAAATAAACACAGCTCCCCATCACTTCACTAAAAAAAACTATTATTTCCTTTTATTCTTATATTATGAACAAGCTTGCATCACAAATGTAAGGTTGTATTTCACAATGTGCTAGTTCTAAAAACTTCTCACCACATCTGATATTATGCAATTGGCACTGCACATTGTTGTACCAATTATTTAAGAAATAATATAAAAAAATATGACATTTTAAACTAAGTTCCTCAACTCATGTACACAAATCCTACATTGCCAGTTCTGCAACTAAGCTTCCAAAATAAATAGTGCACATAGGCTATGGACGACTTGAGGTACACGCCCTCTGACATAACACCGCAGGGAGAGAGTACTGTGGGAAACAAAGTTTGTTTACAAACATACTGAATTGTTAGTTGATGATGGCAAAAACAAAACATTTTGTGCACTCACAGATTTGCACGTAAGTATAAAAATAATTTCATGGTTCAGATACGCAAATGCATAAAGATCAATGTTTACCTGAAAAAGCGGCAAATTCCAAACAAATAATCAATTTTCTTTAGATAAATCTCATCCGCGACATGTGAAGCCAAACGCCCGTATTAAGGTTATGTTCGGTTGGGCATCCATGGAGGTAGGAATTGTATCGCACATCAGATTGGAGCTTCGACATCATTTCAAGTCATCCATTGTATATATGACAGATAGTTTTATACGTCATGTAAAATACAATATAGTTTTTTCTTTTCCAACATGCATAATATTATGATATTTTGTACAACTGATTTGACAAGTATTTTGGTTGAACTTCTTACCATTTCCATTATAAGATGGCCACAGATTGCACACTTTTCAGCCGTCTGCTGGAACCCCGAGTACTGGAATACAGTTAAAATAGTTTTATTTTAAATAATACACTTTTATAAACTGATTTGTATTAAAAAATACATGTCTATAAACTGAATTCAATGTAAGGGAACCATTACAGCAAGCACAAAACAAAAGAACTTACATGAGCTAGTATTAAATTATTATTACAAATTGTAAAATGTATTTATCTACAATGTGTGTGTGTGAGTGTGTGTCTCTCTCTCTCTAACACACACAAATGCATACAAACACACACACATTTATTTTTCCCCTTTCAATTGTAGAAATAGTGACTGGATTAAGAGTGTGTCACATTTTAACTCGCTAACGTTTAAATTTTGACTAAATAATATCCGGTAAAGAAAACAAACGTGTCAAGATGTTTGCCTTTCAACCTTTAAATTACTTTTTAATGATAGTATAGTAAAATAAACTGGATTCTCAAATGATAGCTAGTAAAGATAATAAATGCAATTGAAAAACATCATTCATAAACTGAACATAAACATTGTGTATATTGACTAAGTTAAATAATATTAAAAGCATACTTCAGAATCAGACAAGATGATCCAATAATTGTATACTTTTTTT
Organism: Medauroidea extradentata; assembly: GCA_003012365.1. NCBI lineage: Eukaryota > Metazoa > Arthropoda > Insecta > Phasmatodea > Phasmatidae > Medauroidea > Medauroidea extradentata. The sequence continues at coordinate 15,303 of PNEQ01086680.1, read as the reverse complement.
ATAGTACCATTTAATATTTGTTAAAAGATATTCATGATGAAAGTGTATCATCAGTTATAACAGCTGAAAATACTCGGCAAACTGTTTTCATCTTTGTAATAAGAAGTTTTCTAAAGAAACATAAGCATCAAAAATGCTCTAAAATTAAACTTAAGTTCGAAAAATCATGCAGACATCCTAGAAAGGCCAACTTCTAAGATAAATAGTCCCAACTATTAGAAAAATGACAATATTCGAAATTCCTATATGTAATGTACTATGTACTACGACTTGTTCACAAACTCTTAGCACCATGCATTGGCACTGTCCTGTATGCATGCAAACATTTAAGTAACTTTCACAAATAGCTTGGAAATAATTTTACTTTTAACAGTTCCCAATATAACTCCAAAACAAAAAAAAAAAAAAAAGGTTCTTCGTGTAAATATTTCTTGTTTATACTGTTTTCTTTTGGTATGATGATTTCTTTGATGGCTCGAATATTTGTGCAAGTTCAACAGAGTGTAATTATCTCTCATTTAATTTAATAAAAGTATCCTATGGTAAACCTATCTATGCTATCTAATACAACAATATATTTATAATAACTATTCTGCTGACCTTACATAATAACTAGGGCCACAATTTTGTTGCGAAAAGGTTTTTGCACCACTTTGTTTCAGTGTCTCATGTACACAACTGCATCTCTGCTTCAAGGTTATTAGAAGCGAGCCTTTGTTCAGACAGGTCTCTCCTTTGACTGCTCAAATCAGAATATGATTATTGTGACTCCGTACGTCTGTAATTTGCCAAGGCAAGTAAGAGTAAAATCAGCCAATCACAGACGATGTAGCAGAGCTGCAGATGTGTCCATAACGCATTGAAACGGAATGTTGCAAAAATCTTTTCACCATAAAACCATGGCTCTAATAATAGCATAGAATGCTAATGGGCTAGTATACAATAACAGCTAGCTAAATAATGTGTGAATGTGCGGAGGTTACAGTGAGCTTAACCCTTTTAGTGATAGATTTTTATAAGTACGTACGTGACAACTGCATACATATTTCTCAGAAATTTGCAGTTACGAATTGAGGCCCCACAATTGAGCAGAAACAGAATGCAAAAAGAGTAAGGGAAACAGGAGCACAGATAAAACCAGCCCACCAATGGAAATGTTTGACAAATTCCCCTAATTTGGAAAATCTCAGATCAACCCGACTGGAAATTTAATCTGGATCACCATGGTTGGAGGCGAGTGGTCTGACCACAGAGTGTATAGTCAGAAACAAAGAGATTAAGAGACACTTACTGGTCAATCTTATCTCGCCAAAAAATTACACATTTCTCAGACCATGGCCTGGAATATTCTAAAGATACTAATATAATTCATTATAAATTCCTACTTTCTTCATCTTGATTATACTCAAACTGAAACGAGAAAAAACAAATATAATATTTACTGGATCTAGATTAATATGTAAAAAAACCAGAATTACATTAAGTATGACTGTTACCTTGCATATCCACTTAAATTTCGCCAGTGTTCAATAATGTCAGTACATTATTTAATAAAATTGTGAGTTTATCCATAGTTACATAAACAGTATAATGGATAACTGCACAACTTTAGATGCCCAATTTGCAAGAATATTTAATATTTGCACCAGAATAATCTGCATGTGGGCAAAGTAGTCTTAGTGCTTTCACTGTTCATAACGAGCCACGGCGGCTGTGTGTCAGACCACTCACCTCACACTAAGGTGAGCCAGGTTTGATCCCGGCAAGGTTGGTCCCCAGAATTTTGCATGAGAGAATTGTGTTGGGTGGCAGGTTTTCTCAGGGATCTGAAATTTCCTCCGCTCTCTTCATTCTGGCGCTTCTTTATTGTAGGGCATCATTTAATGTTATCCTTCAGGGTAAGCAGATGCCTACAGGTAGCCAATAACAAGACTGCATCCGGGATGTGATACCCTGGCCCTCTTGTAGCTTCCTCATACAATATTATATACTGCTCATTAGACAACCTACGCCTTGTGGTAATGTAACAATCACTTGAGGACTCTGCCTACCAAGCTCAAAAATTAAAAAAGTAATCAATGTTATAAGCAATTACTTCTCAAGGTATGAATTCTAAAGGTAACTCATTGAAAAAACCTTTTCTATGTAACATTTCTTATAAAATATTAATATAAAAAGGATAAAAAAGGCTCATAACTTTTGGGTGATCTTTAAAATTACATTTTTGATACTAAAAACAATACAAATTTAAAAAATTGGCAAAGTTTCCAATGTAGTTCTTATTTAGGAGTACTCATCCAAAAATTTCACACATAAAAAAGACTTTCACAATGTTACCTCTAAAACTGATCCATTGATAATTTACATTTACACTGATTCTTCAATCAAACTAGATGGTTGCAAGCTTTGCAGATACTAAATAGGAGTGGCACAATTTATTGTACATCTACTACAAACAACAGACAAAATATTAAGAATATTCTACAAAAGAGTGCAATTTTTTGACCCATTACATACGTAATTTTAGAAACTTAATCAAATACTATATTTTATTTTCATGAAACAATGAATCAACTTTCTGAATGAGAGCATGAAGGTGAAAAAATATTACCAGTGTAAAAGGAAAAAAAAATGTTAATACACCACAGACCACCACAAACTATACCAGCAAACTGTCAGATAAGTGCACTCATTTATGTAATAGATAGAGGCAAGATTATATGCAGAACAGCAAAATATACATAATATGTTAATACAAAGCCATAAACAGAAATTCCAATCAAGTTACAAAATAAAACCAAATCAGACAAAGACACCTGTACTTTTTTTAGTAACACCTCCATTATTTCCATTAAAAGTCCCAGAATTTTTTAAAAGGCCAAGTTTGAAGGAAATACACGCTGTCAAAAAACTTCAAAGAACAAGATTAATTTAAAATCACAAAAACTAATAATTTTCAGTAATAATTATCATTATCAAAATAATATTGCGTAAGATGCTTATTATTGACTAATGTGCTTTATAAATGTTAAATATTACAATTTTACAATGATATTGGGTAAATTAAGCAGTTCTGTGATCTGTTTATGAAAACAATAGTCCGGACTAGTTAAATTTTTAAAATGAAGTTGACATAAAAAATAGCATAAAATCTTGCCCCTAGTAAATATTAATATATAAGTTAAGTGACAAAATGAAAATAAGTGAAGGACTGACTGTAAACTGAGAAGAACTCACGAGGTAGTCCTCCTCGCAGTAAACACGGCCATGCACATTGTAGAAGGCCTTGCCTCGCAGCGCCCTGCCGCAGGAACAACATATGAAACAGTTGGTGTGGTAGAGGTTGCCCATGGCTTGGCACGCCTGCCCAGCACCGGTCACCTTCTCCCCACACGTGTGGCATATACCTGTAACCAAACAAACACACACCATGTCACATGACACCAACCAACACTACACAACTCAATACAGTACAGATCCAGGGCAGCATAAATCTGAGGACCCCCCTTTTTTTGATGCTGTGACAATCTGTGGCCTCATACTTTCCTGACATGTTAGCTGTGTCGTCATACATCTGACCTCGGCAATCCTGGATACATGTGTCGTGTTTACATGCACTTTTTCACGTAAAAATATATTTCACAACAACCGTCACGGGAACTGTAGACAAACACAATCATTTTAAATTAAAAAGAATTTCAATTTTTAATCCAAAAACTGAGGCACCCTAGAATGTGAGGTCCAGGTAAATGCCCCTTTTGCCCCTTCCCCATCCAAGATGCAGCCCAGGGTACAGGAAACAGCTGTAAGCACAAATTATATTTCACATTTGTCATGTCTGGCATCACTAACACAGCTTTACAAAGAGCATTCCAAAAATGTTTGGTCTTCACTGACCACTTTAGGAATTGGGAACTAACACCTAGAGAAAAGTTCGTACTACAGGACATAACCACCTGCACCGGCAAGAGCAGTTGCAACATCACATTACTGTAACTTTCTAACATAACATCACTGTTATTCAAATCTGCATACAGCAATTATATTATTTTAAACTGACTTAAACTAAACTAACGTCACCTACAGTATACTAAACTATCATAGAGAATGGGTAAAAAGTATGAGGCAAGGCCCCTGCAGGACGGTGAGCAGAGTGGTGTGCCACATAATTCGAGCCTTTTTTTTTCTTTTTGGGTGCTAACCTTCAGAAATGTGTCAAGGAGCAAGAACTCAAAAGCAAATTCAGAACTATTATGGTTGGTGAAAATAGCATGCATACGTATACCATGATTGTATCAAACCAAATGTTAACAATTAACTATACTTATTTTAATACACAAAATGAGACAAAAATGTAATACAACTTAAGGTCTACAACAAGGGTTCCCTAACGTTTGCATGCTTGTGTGATGTCCTCTGCACAGAAACAGACACTCAAATGTAACACAGTGACTTTCATAAAACGTAAATACTGCAGGCCTAATGATATGCATTTCATAAAATTAATTACATTCATTAAAATCCAAGCACTTATGCCAAATTATTTATTTACAATGTACCTACCTACTTAAGTGAAATTCAACTTCTGAAGCCAAAGAAATATTATGGAACTATACAGCATTTTTAACATGCCAGGTATTCTTCTTTGCCTACTGCTACAACAGAGTTCTGCCGAAAACCATTAGGAATTGACGAATACCAAGAAGGTAAGTAAACATTTGAAGGGATTAAGATCAGGAAAACATGCTAGCTAAACACCAGAGTTTCTTCACATTTAACGACAATTATATTTTAAAACATAAATGGGAGCCGATATTGTAAAATTGCTTTGTAACCTTGTTATGACTGATTTAAACTGCATACTCTTAACTTTGTCGAGTCAGAAGACTGCAAAATAGTTGCTAATTAGTTAATTAACGAAATTTTCTTTTAATTGATAAATTAGCTATACTCACCATACAGTTTGTCTCGAAAAATTACACTGCATAGTAAAACCAATTTGCAACAGTTACGAGCAATTTTATGGTATCAACTCTCGTATGGATTTTAAACATAATTCTCTCGAAAGCCGAGAAACTCGGGCCCAAGCCCTTAATCCACAGTTTGGATATGAGGTGATCAGGTACAACTTTTGGGGAATGTTGAGGAGCATCGTTTTCGTCATGTTGGAGCCATGTTACAGGATCGCGAGTGGCACATCCGAGGAAATCTGGCAATTTTGGCTTAACTGCAGGAATTTATAATAGTGCATGAGCCCACAGTAAAAAATTACAGTATCAGGTATGGCCTCTGGTGATTGTTTACGTTTCGCACCCTGACGTTCACACAAACACACGCACAGAGGTGCGGTAAACTCACTCCAATGCAGCATGGTGCGCAGCCAATCATCACTGGTTGCCTATCTGGATGGCAAAACACGTCTCTGCGAAATTAATACATTTGTTATTACTATAAAAAGACGTGAGGGACATAATATTGAAACGAAATTTCTAAAACACATTGTGCAGTCCTTTCATAATATGTATTCACATACAGTATAAAGAGTTATATTTTCATATGGGAGGGGGGGGGGTCAGCATGATTGTGGGTGGTCATGTAGGTACAAATTATTGACTTTATAAGTTATTACAATTTGATAAATTAGTAACCATAATTTTCATTCCGTTTTGCAAGCAGTCTTCAAAAAATCGCAGTGAATATTTTTGGAAGCAACTACAGTTCTCGCTATTATACCTACGGCGTGGGCAGTTGGCTTAACTCTCTGTATTTCTGTTGCAACATGGATAACACAAATTTCAAGAGCAGTACATGTTTCCGCAATATAATTTCCTCTTGGAGAAGGAATATAAGTGTGGTATAGACAGGAGGAGGGTGAAGGGATGTCTCAGCCGCCTCTGGCCGTGCCTCTGTGTGAGACATTCGTGTTTGATGGTTTGTGTGAAGACATTCCGGTTTGTGAGGTCGGCGCGGCGCGGCGAGGAAACCACGGACCATATGGTGGGCGGCCAAAGGAGGGAAAATGAGAGGGAAAAAGAGACGATATAAATAAACGAGGAGGAAACAAAAAACACGCGCGGCTCATAACAGCAGACGGAGCGGTGGCCTCGCACGCCACTGTCTAGTTGGACAGCGCCAGCATACAGCCTCACACTCATCAGCAAGGGGACTCAACAGTAACGGAAAGGGGAAGGGGGGAAGTGCCCCCCTTAATGTTACAAATCTCACAATTAATTAAAATTTACTTACCTGCATCTTTGCTGTACGCATTGAAATTGTAATACCACGATCATGCAACTTATTACTATTGCAGTCAAACTCAAAGAAATGGCTAGTTCTTGACCTACAACTAAGAATACCCCATATCTGAGTTGATACAGGGAAACAAAGGCCGCTAGGCAACTAATTACATCTTAAAATTAAACAGAAACATGTACTCACAAAGTATCATGGAGGTTGACAGCTACACACACACACGAAAAGGACGACACATTTTGCGCGGAAGCGCGAATCGCAACGTCTCGCCACGCATGGCTTCGTCGGGCGAAGAGAAGACACTGTACAGTGCTTGAACATGTTTTGTGAGGAAATGTACACCATTAAGCAAAACATACGATAACAGTATCGTGATTTACCGTCACCTGCACTTTCCCATTCCTTGTTTTCATTCGGTTTCTCTGAAACGGTTTAAGAAATGGGCATATGTTTATTAGAAACATTTTGTTCCGAATCACCAGTACTATCACCCATTAAAGAAAGCTGTACCTTTCCTCCCGAATCACCCTGTATTAGTGAATATTTGTTGATTCCTACTTAAAGTGCACCTAGTGAGACAGTGAAACGTGTCCCTCCACCAGTCAGCTCTTTGGTTTCATCAGACAGGCAGGAAGAGGATCTGTGTGAAACAGAGCACTTCACTCAACAACCACGTCACTTGGCAGCCACACAAGAGCTAAGGTAAGCGGGCTATACGTCTCGTCGACAGCCAGGTCATTAGAGACGGTCACACACAACTTGGCACAATGACAGGAACTGGGACAGTAAGTTAGGCCCCATACGCACTGCGGCGCACCGGGCGGCACAACCTGAACATGCTGCAAGTAGTGACTGCCATTGCGTACATCTAATACTGCAAGAAAAAATATAATAAATATGTTGAATTTCGAAAATGAATTTATCGGTGTCAGAATCCATGGCGTTATGATTTTCAGCTTGTTCACTCGACAGCTGTTCAACGGAAACTAAACCGGACAGTGCGTAAACGCATCTCTAGAACAACCGCAACGGTTGTCGGAGCACACGGCGCTAGTGTGTACAACTCACGCGGTTTCGCACCTTTTACAGCTTATTCAGATCCGTCCGGTTAACCGTCACGCACTGCGGCACGCTGGACAATGCGTATGGGCCCTTAGACAAACTGTATTATTAAAGACATACGCCATTGCAATATTAAATATGTTGTAGAAAAAATGTACAAAGATACTAAGAAAAACAAGCAACGAAATACGAAAAAAGAGAAAACAAACCGCGTTGGCTGTAGACATTTACTTCACCTGAAGACGGGAGAAGATGTCAGCTCTCGAAACGTCGTGAACAGTCGACCTTTGGAAATCTACTGTGTTCTGTTGTGTCTTCATCGTTGTGTGTTGTCTGTGACGTCGTCGTTGTTATCCTGTCTTGTGTCCATTATTGTATTCGTTCCAGTATTGTCTGTGCTGTCTTAAGTGTGATGTCCTGAGTTTTACATAATTTCGACTTTATTTTTGGTTGTTTATCATTATTATTTTTCCTTTATTTGTTGTTGACTAATTCCTTTTGCGATCTTTCATGTTCTGTTGTTTAGGTTTATGGATGTGTTGACTACAGCCAACTAGGCTTGTTTTCTCTGTTTTCGTATTTCGTAGTTACTCTTTTTCTAAGGTATCTGGGACGACCTAATATTCCAATGGCGATGTCCACAATAATAACACAGTTTGTAACTACACGTTAGTGCGTTATTATTTCACTATACATAAATTATAACACTAGGCGTATTTTAGCGGTTGAATTGGTAGCGGTACCTGTGAACAGAGCATTTTAGCGCTCATGTTTACAAGGGTGTTTGCAAACATGCTGCAACCTGGCTGAGGCAGGAGGCAGGAGGACGGTTACAGGGTTTGTTCACAGGATGTTTACCTTTACTTTTATTTCCTGTTTTGTTTCGAACAAATCTGAAACCAAAACAAACTGTATTTATGTGAAATATGAAAAAAAAAAAATTAAGTTATTTTAAAATAAAATGATGCAATATTAATTTTTCATTATATACTGGTGCACAATTAAATTTATTTCTACAATTTATTATGTTGTACATGTAAAAAATAGTGAAAGTAGTCTATTTTCCAATAAACGTATTCGTGAAGAAGTATTTTCCTTTATACAGTCCAATTCTATTCCTGATAAGACAATAGCAAGTACACAATTTCGTAACTCCATGGTGGTAGCCATTTATGTTCACTGAACATTGCATTTTAGCGATTTCTTGTAAATGAAAACAGATTCGGCAAACGCTTGCTTAACAGCTTGTGACCAATTCAACCGCTAAAATACGCCTACTCTTGATCACACGGGGGTAGCATATAAAGTATGAATGAGGGCGAGGGGAGTGAAGCCACGAGGGGAGAGAGGAAGCCTCCAAATTAGACAGCCGCCATACTGCTTTAACCTCAAAAGTACACATCAGACTGGTATTTTTATGGTGAATTAATGTATTATGCTCTTTAATTGATGTTATAGGTTGAAAACTCTATATTTTAGCCCTGTTTACACACCTCCTAACTAATATTTCCTCAACTTTTTAATTAGTCGTCCATATTGATACCAGCCACGTCAAGCGTTTGTTTGGTTACACTCCCAGCGACATGCTCCATCTGGACCCTTCCAACATCTTTGCTTGAGCAGTGGCACATATATTCACATTTCCATATATCTATGCATTATACGGCCCAACACTCAGCACACATTTCACATAGTATGTACATGAATAGTTTCTCAATATTTCAGCCAGTATCACAACAGCTAGAAGTCTTCCAGCCAATTTTCTAAGCTCCACTATTTTATCCACCACAGCATGTTTTTTTTTTTTGGGGGGGGGGGGAGTTGGTTTTGGCGCGGGCCACTGTGCCCCCCCCTCCCCCGTTTTAGTTGCGCCTATGCCTTTGGAAAGGATTCGTTAGTCCTATTCTAGTTGCGAGGGCGTGGTCCAAAGTGGATTAGCCGTCTTACCACTAGGCGGAGCTGGGCGTTATTGCCAGCACGACGGAGTGAGGTTAGGACGTGCTGAAGCGACGCTAGCTGGGGATGTTGGCACGACACGACACTCGGAATAGACGGCAGGGCGGCGCATAGGGACCTTCACCTTGCAACACAAGCACAGTTAACGAAGCAATTAACAACGAGGCGACCTGGACGACGGCCAGTCAGTGTCGCTATTATTACCGCACGCCCCCCCCCCCCCCCCCCCCCCCCCCCCCCCCCCCCCCCCCCCCCAATCCTCATCCAGTCAACACAGCACGACACGTGTGCGCACCAACCTCACCACTATAGCAGCTGCTCTCACCACGTGTACACGTACAGTAGGCTACATACACTACCTAGCTGAAAGTATGCTCACTGCACTCTACCGTACTATGTACAGGATATTCACAAACAACCGTATGATAAGCACTCCACGCGAATCCTGGACTAAATCGAAGAATAAATAATGACAAAATGTTGTACATTTTACGTGCACAATGTGGCAATACTGCACGGAGAAAGTTTCCTCTTGCGCTTCACGTGCAAATATTATTTTGTGTGTAGAATAACATTCGGACTGCTCGGGATTTGAACCTGCACCCATATATACAGGTCAGAACAGTAATAGTAAGGTAAGTAGGATATCTGTAGAGCGCACTACAGTGCCATGGTACTACATTGTGCACTTAAAATGACATTGCTCAACATTTTGCCACTAACATTTTCGTATCCAATTTAGCCCAGGATTCGGGTAGTGAGCTTACTATGCAGTTGTTCCTGAACACTAGGTATACACAAAAATAAAAACTATCAGTGTATAATAATTATCGAAACGGCACTATTTAAATTGAATACGAAATACAGAAGCTTACGTTTAGTAGGACTAACACTACAAAATAATTTTTTTGTGTAAATTATTTTATACAAGTTAAAAAACCATAACCAACTGAATCCCTATTCATTGGGGAAATAAAAGCCCGGTTTCCATTAAAGATGCTTCAGTAACGACATTGTACACGCTAATCTTTTTTGAACTACCTTCTCCTAACCATCAACTATTGTATGCTTCATGGTAGTACAGAAAGAAAATACAGTTAATTTTGCTAACAATAACTTTCATAGTTGATTTTCCGGCAAAGTCGTGCTTGCTTGTTTTTATTGAAATTGACATTATTTTAGGTTTTAAAAATATTTTAAACCAAATTGTTTATATTTTCTCATACAAGACCATACTTATTGTTGTATTTCTTAATAAATTTCAAGGGAATATGGATTCTATTTTACAAAAAATGGATTGATTTTTGTAATATGTTTAAAATTACATTTTAATAAATTATTTCGCCTGTAAGAATGCATATTTCATATTTAAATTAAACTGAACCACCCCGACAATTTTATAGTCATGTTTATAGGGTAAGTACATTGTACAATCGACTAAGAACTGCATTGGTAACCTCAGGTGGCCTTCTCGCATGTAAAGGGTTATTTAAATGGAATATAAAGTTAAAACACTTGGCGAGTGTCTCCTTGCATTGAACATATATAATTATGTCGTCACACATACGGATGGTAGCGAATTACCAAATACAGTTCCACATTTTTATAATTTAGAAAACAACACTACTGAATTACTACAAAAGCTGTGTGTTTGCATTTTATGTGTTTTATGAAAGTATTATAGCAACTAATTTAGGCAATCTGAACCATTCACCACTGCGAGAGAATGTTGCTTAAGTTGCTGAAACAACACAACTCGTAACAGCTGCAACATTAGCTCGCAATGGCATTGAGTAAAGATAGGCAATGGTGTCTGTCCAACAACATTGTTTATAATGTCATAATCACTCGTAAAAATCATTCAAAGACCTGTATAAAAACTGTTAAAAAATGGTACACGGTAGGGAAGAAGAAAGTGATACGGCTGTTGTTTGATTGTTCCGTTCGCCAACACACTGTCCTCTTTTGTTACAGAAATTACAATTTGAATGCAAATAAAGGAACGTGTAATTTTGCTCGGTCAATAATTATTTCTTACACCTTGTACGTGCAACGAGATTTTACCGTCCAAAGATTATTTCAAACGGAGTTACATATTACTGTTAAGATGGCACCATTTCTTTTTTAACGAATCAGGTTTTATGAGGATATCAAGATATAGTTAAGTGCATGTATTTATAATAACATACTAATAACGGTAGCTGTTATGACTTCAATACGTAAATATAGGCTAGCTTGTAATAGTAATTAGTAGAATGTGGATGTAAACTTACAGGCCTACGTAAATAACAGCATGTGTTAATACGCAGCAGGAATACACGAAGTGACTGCAAATATAAATGAAGGAGGGTTTATAAGACTTCTAACTTTATGGTATGACATATACAGTATTAGAGAAGAGAGGGGGAGGGAGGACTTGCTAACAGGGCGGTCAGCAACCACAGAGCTCCTCGTCTGCTGACATTCACGCTAGGCCAGACAGCTCGTTGTAAATGTCAACACGATATTCACTCAGCCGGCTAGGCAGAATATGACGTCACTACACGGCCCCAGGGGAGAATAGCTGCCCCCTCCCACTTCATCCATCCACTTAATACTTCCCTACGTGTGATGGTAGTATACTCTCCACGAGAACCAACTAACTTACTTAAGTGAAATAATTAAATAATTTACACTGAAGTTAGAAGCTACATGCTAAAAAAAAAACATAAAAATATTAACAAAGCATAATTGCGTACTTAAAAAAAAGTTGTTAATCATTAAAAACACAATTTACTTAACATTCAGCAACGTCGTGCAGTTCAACTAGTCATGCTATATTTTTAAAATTTAGCGTTAGTTTCGTAGACATTATTACGTAACACTTCTTAGCATTAAAATGTTCTTACAAAAGGAAAAGTTTTCCCATAACGGCCTGTCATTAAGCCAAAATTTGCATGACGCGCAAATAAAGAAACCAACTGACTCACTGAAGTAATTCACATTGAATTCGTTGCTACGAGCTGCTTTAAGAAATATATGTGAACACAACGACGTACAGTTTTTTAAATGCTGAAGTTTGCTACATTTTCTTTCAACCCGTCAACATTTTTTTAAAAAACCAAATAAATGTTCTGGAACTGTTTGGTGAAGAAATACATTAAAATAATGACAAAAAAAAGTAATATACAATTTGTCCGTAGAGTTTAGTGTCACAGAAGTTAGCAGCTCCCAGTGCATTCAATGTTGGCTCGTACAGTTCCTCCATCTCACACGCGGCTGGCCAGAGATAACACTGCACAAGATGACCCACTCCACACTCGCATGTCACTATTACTTTGAGAATTTACATCTCTGCACGTTTAAGAAACTTTGAATTCTTGACAAAACAAATTCTATCTCAGTAGCATTCGTTGTGTTTCAAACGGCACCTCTTGTTCGACAACCAAGGTCAACATCTTTGGAACCTCATTAACTTTTCATCACACATCCACATTTCCAGCTATGACCAAAAAACTCTTTGAACATTTTATAAATGTTTATCAAGGAGATTATTATTCTGTTTAGATATTCGCATAAAACGGTCCTGACTCCTGATGGATATCTACATGGACTTCACGAAGAAATGGTTCGACTTCTGAAACAACACAAAAATGCTAGTTTCGCACCTGAATGCATAGCGTAGTAGCCAATGTGAAATCTAAAAAGTGTCAATATTGTGTTGTTCAGGTAAGTAGGACCCCATGGACTCCACGAAGTTACGCTATCCACAGACTCCTTACGAAATTTCAAATTTCGATTGGGCCAATCCACCGTTACTTTTAATATTTTTACTGTTTTTACTGAGAGGGTCTCATGAATTATCATAAACTATTGAGCTACTGCAGTTTCCTAAACATGCAGAGTTGAAAAATCGCACTGAAACAATTTCAAAACGTAGTCACTCGCCTTCATAAACAATTTTGTTCAAATACTCAACCACAATAACCCCTTCTGTACATTCCAAAAAATAACTTTCTCAAATTATCGTTAAAATACTGGACCAAACACTGTTATATTGTAATTTAGCCGTTCATAGGTGGACCTTTCTTGCACTTAAGTTATTTGAAAACATGGCATTAACAGTGTCAAACCATTTCCCAGCTGACCGTAAAGACAACTGTGCAAATACATCAAATAATTTATAATGACGTAAGACTTCCATAGGCAATACATATATATTCATTGGTACCTGGGCTTGATGCAGCATGCTAGCAGCCGGGGCTATTTTACATTTAAGACAAGTTACTGAATTTATGTTCTTTGACTGATCCTGATCGGTAAGTCCAGCTAAAGTTAATTATACTACAGGTTAGAAAGAAAATACGTTTTCTTAAGGGAGAACTTGGCACAGGGAAAATTTCTCCCCTAGTTTCGTTTCGATCGCTAAGAGACCAGAAAAATACGAAACCGTAGTAAAATTAAATATAAATAAACTCTGAAAATTATATTAGTAATTTAATTTAATTTTAAAGTGAAATGAAACCGATTTGGCGTTTTAAATTATCAACTTAATGTAACTTAAAATTCAGGAAAGTTCTGTGATTGGTCAGTTTGGTACATTAGCGATACCAGCGCTCAAGTGGCAGAAATTTTCCCTGTGACAAACTTATAACATTGATCTTTCTAACCTGAAGTAGAATTAACCTTAGTCCAGCCGACATATGCGATATGAACTGCGGCAACCATGGCTTGCAAATTAATTTAATTTGCGCCGACATATGTTGCTTTACTACGTTGCAGTGTGTTTCTGCCGAGCCTGTGGCTTTTTCATTGCACGTTTTACAAAATCACAGCGAAATTACGGTTACGAAAACTACGTATCACCGAATACGGGACTGCATCACACGATTTCAACTACCCCTTGCAGTTAGGATACTGAAACCACGAGGCCTTGTAATTATACTACAAGGCATTGTCATATCATCGAGAGAAAAAAAAACAGTATTTAGGAACTACGACACCAAGATTACGAAAACGCCTGTTCAACAGATTTAAAAGTTACGTAGTATAACTTTCGTGCCAACTCAGTCATTTAAAACAAACATTCAAAATAGGTACCATTAAAATATGTATCGCTTTCTTATCCCAGTGAACGTCTCAAACCATACTTTCACAGTATCGACACAATTTTCATAGTTTTCAAGTTCTTATACTGTTTTATATATTGTTTTTAGAGTACATGCAGTTTAGCTCGGCGAAGTGCATTGGCCAGCCTATGTCACGGCGCTGCCACGAAGTGAAGAAAGGAACAAGGCAAACCGTCTCCTACTTCACACTATGGGTGGGATTCATAGTCGCAAAAGAGTGCGTGGTAGATAAATAGCTGCTGAAAACATAAATTGATTTCTACGTTTGTTTCGAAGCCAATATGGATAAAATACTTAATGACAATCCTAGGTAATGGTATTTGCCAACTTTATGAGTAAATATTTATCCACAATTACTAATTCGTTAGGCGTGATCTCTTGCGCCGCAGTTAAATGCACGAGGTTCCAGCGTCAGAGATTGTGCCTCAGAAGTTCGTAACACTGCAAACAATTTTGTTTAAAACGTTGGCTAAAACTATTGTCTAGGACTGCTATTGTTTAATTTTCGCAAATTGGCTTCAGGAAACGTACAGTTATATGTTAATGCTTTTAGCGTAGAATTATGTACCACGCCCTCTTAAGCAACGTCTTGGTCAAGTTGCTCTCGTTTTGGGGAAACTCAGGTTCAGCAAAAAAGATTTTTAAAATGCAGAAAAAGGCAATAACAATAGTATATGGTTCAAACAAGTCTGACACATGTAGATCATTATTTATTAAATTGGACATCTTAACTTTAACAGCTCAGTATACAGGGTGGACCAGAATTCATGTGCCAAAGTCCGGGAGGGGATTCGTTATGGAAAATAAGGTGGGGTATATAAACCAACACTATTCTGTGGTAAATATTAAGGGAGCTACGCCACGTTGAAAAAAATAATTTTTTAAACATTTTTCGAAAAATACTAGAAAATATAAGAGATAGAGC
>PNEQ01086679.1:0-50712 GCA_003012365.1 Medauroidea extradentata | reverse complement strand
AACTTATACAGGAGTTTCACTACAGTAACCTATCGAGACGTAGTGTTGTACAACCTCTATGAGCCCAGGACACACACACACACACACACACACACACACACACACACATATATATATATATATTTTTTTTTTTTCAATAAATCTTATTTTCATGAATTATTTCGACTTTACGTGACGCAGTTGTTTGTCACTCAGGTCTAAATTCCGGGAGGTTCTGGGAATTCCGTTAAAAGCTGCGTGCAAACGTTCACTTCTGACACACAAAAACTACAAGGCAGATCGAATTAGTGGAATTTACATGTTGTCTTTAAAAGGGGTAAAATTGCAGTTCGCTTTCCACTTAGGTTCCTCTATAATATCAGCTGACATATCGTCGGTATACTGCCAAAAGTGATTAAGTCATAAATGCTATTTCGTTTAAAAACAGTAATAAATTGTAGATATTAAATAAAATGTGGTATGTTACTATACTATGACACAACAGTACGAAACGACGAATAGACTTTAAACTTGGGCAATTGTTCGTGAACAACATATACATATTCCTAGCATTTTTATAATTTTATCTCATTTTGACATTGTCACTTTTGGCAGTAAACCGACGATATATCTCACTAATCTCAGGTTTGGGGCACCAAATACGTTTCCGCGAAACCTTAACTCTCTGAAACTTTGTAATGTCAATAAAGTTAAAGTGAATATTTTGACAATATATAATTGAGGGCACCGTCACCAATGGTTGTGCACAGGGTAAACAGATGTTTTTCATTCGATTAACCACTTACCTTAAATGTCTGTAACTACCCCAGAACGTCAAATTGGCAGTTTTATAAATAAGGCCCAGGCGAAGTCGCTGTTAGTGGGAGGGACAAACTTAAGACTGCTTTTCGCGTGGACAGCTATAGCTACTTATCCTGCTGCAGAATTAGTTCAACTAGCCGCTTGGACATTCTAACACTTGATGACTGAAGTACCAATCTTGTGTACAAAGAGGTTTTTCAATTAAAGTAAATATTATCAGTTACGAATAATACTCGCGAGCAAATCCGCGGGGGACTGCTAGTATAATATAAATTTCACAGCCTTCTGTTCAACTAGGATAATTTAGAAGGCTGAAATTTCACCCGTTTGTAAAATGTTAAATCTTGACGAGCTTTTGACGAACGAACGGATAGAATAATTCCAGACTCCTGATTGGCTGGAAGTCACGTGATCGATGGATGGATGAACGGATCGTTTAAATTTACCTTTAAAGGGACAAAAAACCTAAATGTGTTAGTAACCGCACAAGACAGAAACGTTTGTTTACACAGCTTAGCATGTAAATTACCACACCAACATTAGCCTGCAGCAGCTATAAACATAATTTGTGCAGTTGTAACGTGTTGTCAGATTGGTACAGAGGCGAGAGAAAGCCTGACAAAACCGTACTACACCCGCAACTTGTTTACTGTAGATACGACATTGAAAATTCACCATTTCTATTGACAATACAAGCTATACTTTAAACAACTGTAAGTTCGTGACGCATTCGCAGTTAGCCTTTGACATATTTGACACGTCCTGCAGGTCAATTACGGATCCTTAAAGAGCATGACGTCTTAGTTGAAACGTGCGTTACACAATGCGTCTTACGTAATACGCTTGAAAAACACATGTTGGTACTTAGGTGTTAAGCCAACAATAAAAAAGCAACTAAATGCACGTAATCATGTTGGATCACAGTGTCAGCGAGCAGACACTCAGCAGTAGTTGTGTGCTTACATTGTGATATATATTCTTGGAAACTATTCTACATGTCTGTGAACTTGCACAGTATCAGATCTCTAACTATACAACATTTAAAAAGAAAGTTCGAAAAATAAATTTTACATTAAATTATATTGAAAATAAAAGAAATCCTACGTTTCAAAATAGCATCCCGCGCTTCGGTGCTACGCATTTTACCTCTGTTTTTTTATTTATTATTTTTAAGGTTTGGTGCAGTGGCGAGGCAGTAGCTTACCACTGCACCAACTCCCCCCTTTTTTTAAGTGACTTATTTGTGTAACTTCGAGTAGCTTTCTTGAGACAATTTTATAGAGACAATTTTTAGACCATTTGGACAAACACAAATTCACACCCAGCCAGACATGTGAATCGAGCCCAGAACCCTTCGCACCAAAGTCGGGAGCTCAACTAACTGAGCTACTGGGAGTCGGTTTCCTCTAGATCACCTCGACTTACATCGAATTTTGTTTTTTGTAAAGTGTATACATTCAATGTTCAGTTCGGTGATACCACTTTTTTTAATAAAGCATACAATCAATATGAGAATTCATTTTATTCCAGAAAAATGTTTTCTATAGGATGCGATTTAGTATAACTATGCAACTTCCGGCGAACCTACGACTCTGGTGGACCAAAAATTTATCCTAAGTTTATTTTATAAAAATATTCTCGTAGTTTAATCAACAAATAATTTTACAACAAAACTTTTTACATTTACAAACGTTTGTTAAAGTACAAAGAAAAACTACAGTGTAGACGAGAAAATAACAAATCTGATTCGAACAACGGTTGTCGCATGTTATTTTTTAGAGCCACTTGAATTTGAAACGCGAGTTATTTCGCACACGGCGCTGCAGAGTCAATATACCAATACGAGGAAAAAAATCGCAAAGTGGTAGATAAAAAAAAGTAATATTCGTACAGAAATGATCTTTTTTGAAGCAACCGTGGAAATAGATACAAGCGCATAACTGGATACACACAATGTACTGTTAGTGTCCTGACGTCATCGAAGCTGATACCACTCGCTCCCAACACTCGTACTGAAGCTCTATAAAAAAAGACGTATATTTCGTTTACTACGAAGTCGATGCACGAGTAAACCATAAACCAGAGTGACTTGGAAAACACGCAATGGCCTGGAACACTTAAAATAAAGTTTTGTTTCTACATGTGGTCATCCTGAGTGAAAACATCCCCATTGACATATTATGTCCTACTAAGGTTAATTCTACTACAGGTTAGAAAGATCAATGTTATAAGATTATCACAGGGAAAATTTCTGCCGCTTGAGCGCTGGTATCGGTAATGGGTGTAAACTATAGCCAATCACAGAGCTTTCCTGAATTTTAAGTTACATTAAACCGATAATTTAAAACGCAATACTGTTTTTTTTTACTTTAAAATCAAGTTAAATAACTTCTGTAACTTCCAAACGTATTTAAATTTAATTTTACTACAGTTTCGTATTTTTCTGGTCCCTTAGCGACAGTAGCGAAACTAGCGGCAGAAATTTTCCCTGTGCCAAACTCTCCCATAAGAGAAAACATTTTCTTTCTAACCTGTAGTGGAATTAACCTTAACCCTACTTACAGCACTGAAAAGAGTGTATTGGTCACCACAAAATATTTTGTCATTATGAAGCTTACCAAATTTTTTTATGGTGGCCACAATTTTATTCGCTACAACCAATAAAGTTTAGAAGCGACTACAAAAAAAAAAAAAAAAAAAAAAAAATTCGTAACGACTACAAAACAAAATTTGGTGAGGTCCATATTGACAAAATATTTTGTTGTCACCACAAAACCGTTTTTTTTTCTGTGCGGTGTTAAGAATAATGGTGCATGGCTATGTTTAATTTACAGTATATTCCTCGCTACAACCATTCCTGAAGGCGTACCAAAATTTTTGACAATTCATTCTCTAAAATTAGTCTGCTATTGTTACATAATACATTTCTTCCATACAATTTAACATTTGTTGGAAGATAAGAAGTAAAACACTCTTTTTTATCTCTAGCAAATATCATTATATAGGCCGTTCGGGATAAAGTGAGCACTAAAAATTTAACCTTTAAAAAATATCACCAACCGTTATTGCATATAATTATACATTATCTCTAGTTGTCTTACTGCTTGTATGGTTGGCAGCGAAATTACGAAATATAGTTCCGTGTGTTTTCTATTTAAATACAACAATAGGCTACTGGAAAAAAATCAACCAAAATAGACATGATTGTGTATTATATAAGGAATAAATTTTCTTTTATCAAACGGTATAGATTCATACTGACTGTACAATTTATCGCAAACGCGCAAACATTAAGTGGCGTGTCCAGAGAGGTTAGACATTTGCCGTCGTGAGTCGTTACGCGCGGACAGATACGAATCAGCTTAAAACAGAACTTTAGCAGGGATTTTTTGAGTGCTCACTTTATCTCGAACCACGTGTACCTTTATTTGGTAAGTGTTACATTAACGTTGCTTGAATATTTATTACATACGGATGGTGAGTTATTGGTAGAGACCTGAACATTTCGCGTTTTATTTTAGGCGCAAGCTAGAGTTCCAGCAACTATAGATCTGAATCACGTTCATAATTGGCCGTTGACTTACTCGACACTTCCTGGAAGTAGCTGAGCCAATAATAAAACTGTAACTGAATACAGGCCCATTTCACAGTGTCAGCGAGCAGCTAATAAACAGCTGCTGTCTGCACGATTTCACGTATATTCTTGGAGGCTAGCCTACAGCTCAGTGAACCTGCGAATTTTTCTGGTCTCTAGTTATTGCGGGAAAAGTTGATTGTTTGCTAGGCTTCCATCTAATGTATCAACTTCCTATGCTTTTATTTCCTTACCGGTGGATACCTACTAGACTGGGACGATTGTAATTCTGATGAGTAGGGCCAGGAACTTTTCGCGACAAGAATTTTGCCCCGCTTTGCTCCAGTGCCCTACGTGCAAAATTTGCAGTTCTGCTTCATGGATACAGGCAGCGAGCCTTTTTTAAAGTGACTTCTCTCATTTGACTGAGCCAATCACAGTAAGGTTACTGCAACAGCACACATCTGTGATTTGCTGGTAAGAACAACAAGATACGCTAGACTTAAAACATCCAATCACTGACTACGAAGCACAACTACAGATGTGAACATGAGGCAGTGAAACAAACTGGGGCAAAATTCTTTTCGCGAAAAGTTCATGGCCCTACTGATGAGCTACGACGAATGTCTGTGACTCGTCTGTGGAAGCTACACCGTGTCATCGTCCAACTATACAACGTGTATGATGTCACTAATTGGAACAATACGCTGGCAGAAAATATTTTTGCGTTTTTCTAACATCTCTACTAATATACTAAGGGCCGGTTTCTCAATGTCTGATTTTGTTATGATTATCTTTTGATTAAAATTTAACCTATGGTTAGAGACACTGGAAAATCACGGGAATAGTTGACTATTTGCTAGGCTCCAACATACTGTATATAACACTGAATGTTTCGTATCGACATTGGCTATGGTTTATCTGAAGCACTGTTTCTCTCTACAACAAACCCAGTTAGAACTGTACAGCTTGGACACACTATGATTTGTCCCAAAACTGTTCTCACGTGTCACGGTTAATATACTACAGTTTATCGGAGACTATCTTAAACATTTTCGCGATTTTACAGTGTCTCTACCTATGGTTAGCAGCAATTTCTATTTCTCACGTACTGATTAAGGATAATCAGTGGATTGGCAGATGGTAACCATTGGCTAAGTTAAACAAAAGAAGAGGTACCGATTACCGAGATAATCAGGACTTTGAAAATAAGAATATTTGTGTAATAACTGACACAGAAATGCGTACACATAGGAAAAAATATATTGTTTGGATAATGATGGGGGATTATTTAAATATTTTTATTTCAAGATGCTGGTGAAGAGAAGATAGATTTTATAAAGAGGTCAAGGTTATTTTGAAACACCCAAATAACCTGCAGATGGACGACAAAGAAATTTTAAGAGATTTCTCCTGAAGAAAATACTGTCGCTAGCATTACAAAAAAATTAATAAATAAAAATTGAAGGACATCTCGAAGCGCCCACAGATAGTTGTGTTGCATATTTCACATTAGTTTTTTTTTTTTTTCCACAAAAGAATCGGCTTTCTCTAGTAAACCACATCGACGAGAAATAATTTTATAGGTTATGTTACGTGTCTTTGGCCCATATTTTCATACATATTTCTACATACTTTGTTATAAATGCTTGCTAGAAATCTATTTAAATTATATATATACATTACATATATGCACACATCATATAATTCGTGTTATGTAATTTATTTATTGGAAAAATTACACAAATTTAAGATTAATACATGCGGAGTGTAATGTTCCTTAAATAATTTTGCAGGTTATGTAACATGCCATTGCAGGATTTGTTACATATTTTCTTATTCATGTAGCAAACTTTTAGAGGTTATTATTAGAGACACTGGAAAATCGCGGGAATAGTTGACTATTTGCTAGGCTCCAACATGCTGTATATAACACTGAATGTTTCGTATCGACATTGGCTATGGTTTATTTGAAGCATTGTTTATCTCTTCAACAAACCTAAGTTAGAACGGTACAGCTTGAACACACAGCGTGTGTGATTTGTCCCAAAACTGTTCACGCGTGTCACACTTAATATACTACAGTTTATTGAAGACTATCTTAAACATTTTCGCGATTTTCCAGTGTCTCTAGTTATTATCCATATTATTGAAGGTTAGGATACACATGTAGATTTGTATATTATGCGAGAATGGTTTAGTTTCCAAGAATCATTAAGTGCCAACTATCGACCAACTGCTAATAACCTTAAAATTGTATGCCTCAGAAGGTTATTACATAGCTGTGAGCTCTGTCTTGCGTAAGAGTACAGCATGCCGGCAGTGACGTCGCGTAGAGTTCCAAGGTGTGAGGTTGCCAGCAATGACTATACGCAACACTGAGTTGTCTGAGGAAACATTTGACTTGTATGGTCAGGAACACTCCACAGCCAGTAGCATACAACAGGCAAGGTACTTATAATATCTGTATACACCTTGGTCTCTGCAACAACACAACTGCTCAAAGCGTATGGTCGTTGCTAATACCGCACGCCTTGGAGCACAGCCATGCTACGCCACTGCATGCCGGATGTAATGTTCGCAAGTTGGCAGAAGGGGGTTGGTTGATGTCAGAGCTGTAGGATATACACGAAGGAGGTAAGAATCCATCCTTCGTAGTGGACACCGGGCACTTTCTTATTATTTGGCTGCCTTTTTCCCCTTCCTTCCCATTCAATGGCCAGCTGGAGGAATTTTAACTGAAGGACAAAGTTACGCCGACAGAGCGTCGGAGATCGGTATCTTTAGAACGTCACGAATGCTGTCAAAACAACACGCGCCTTCCCACCCACCATTCAAGACATGTACAGAAACAAGCCGAAATTTTCTTAGATGTATCCTGTCCCCCTCCATTTTTTTTTTCCTTTTGTCGCGCACGTCTTTACCGCCTCCGACAGATGCTATCATAAATGCGCTTCTCCGCACATCGGAGTGCTTACAAAGTCGATTTTTTGCTTTTCATTTGTTCTTAACAGTGAGTTCGGCAGTGATACAGTACAAGAAAACTATTTTATTAAGCATTCTTCTTCCAGATAATATTTATTTTTTGAGACACGCGGAATTTGTTTTATATATAGACATTGACTGGAAGCAAGGGGAAAATGCACACTAACTAAAACGTTTACTACAAAAAAGCCGGTACATGGAAAAACTTAGTCATAACCTCTACATCATTAGTTTATACACGTCCCTTGTGTTGGCTTTCTATTTGAAGGTATAATTTAACTAAACATTATTCGCCACAGAATAGGTACATCAATACATTATGTACTTAAATATAATATACAAATGTATCATGTACCTCCTCTGAAATATCATGATACGCACGTACTTTATATGCTAGATAAATCAATATTTCTGTTTCTGAAGAAACAAAATTTTCGGCATGCGGTATCTTATTTTTGTCCGTGACACAAACTTCACTGCTAATCAGCACCACAAAATAAACAAACGAAATACTTTACTGCAGCGAATCGCAAGCTGACACGTCACAGCATTGTTGCCACATTTACTTTAATCGGTGGTTAGCTAACCGTACGATTAACATGCGTTGAGGAACCGTTCAATTCTAATCGATACTAATCATTACGGTTAAACTAATCATGCGATTACATAACCAAGACTTTAAACAGACATTCAGAAACCGGCTCTAGTCACTTAACTCTCTAAGTAAGAAAAATTGTACGAAACTGCCAATTAATAATAATTTGAAGCAGTACTCAAAATTATTTACCTATAGTTTCTTCAAAATGTCCAGAGGTTACTGTACGAAACAAACCAACTTCCATTAAACAATTGTACCAAAAGTCTTAAATATCTGTTGACTAACATGTACAGTTTAGTTAAAAAATTAACGTTTTACATTTAAAACGTAAATTGAAATAATAGAAGTCATAGAAAATTTTAGCACTTAAGTTTTAAAATTAAAGTGTTCTCTTTTCAAACTAGCAAATGCTGATAATTAGCAGAATCCTTGTTAAGTATTACTAAACTTTGGTTACGTGTAAATTCCGCAGTTCGTAAACTCCGCAAAAAAAAAATACAAGCACCAATATTTCTACATTAGCCATGAATATGGTTCAACAAATAACAAAGCTAATTTCAGAGTAGTTAACGATAAAAAATAAAACCTTCACGATAGTTTGATATCTAAGAATGTTGCCGAGACGACTGCAATATTAAGGCCACAGTAAAAAAAAAAAAAAAAAAAAAAAAAAGGCGACGCGAATTTTTGCGCATGGGAAGCGTACCGAACGATGCGGTTGGTCGACGGATTTTCTCGAGAATCTCCCGTTTCTCACGTCCTCTCTCTCCAGCGCTGCTCCATGATCACCTCAGCTGCCTTGGAAACCTCGATCTTATGAAGCGTTTACAACAATCTCCTCAATCACACCCGGCGTATCGCGGGTAGAGGAACCAGAGGGCGCTTTAACCTGAAGCCAGGCCCCTCAGGCTACAGGACGACATACAACCACACCATGAATGTCAGTATAATGTACTCAATTTTATGGATGGTCTCTCTGGTGGATGACAGATAAATCGATGGGGCTGGACACAGTTTACAATAATCCACGAGCATGTTGGCAGTACGACAGTTCCGCGAGACCGCGTGCGATTTATGGACCAGAAAGGAACTGTTGACAACGCTGAAGAGGAAATGCAGGCGGTAAAAAGACTAGCGTGACTGGTTGAAGTCTATTGGTCAACACAGATACTGTCATAACTTACTGGTTTTTGTCCGTTGTCTCTGTTACCTTGAAAATGGAACCAGAGGGAAACAACACATATGTATCAATAGCCATGTTTAAGGCCACGGTTCACCTCAGTTTTATACGTCTTTTTTTATTTTTATATTTGTACCAGATATTTTTTTTCTTATTTTAGACATAAATTGTGACAAAATCTTCATAGTTTTTGCGTAATTAGTCGTAAACTTAAAAATTTGCCCTTTACGGTTTTATGTACGCCACTAAAACCAACCGACATACCAAACCGAAAAAAATTACACTGTGTAACAATGTTGTAGGCTATGATTTGAACTATATAAAATAATAATTTTTTTTTTGTATTTTTAAACTATTTTAGAAATTTTTAAATTTTCATTTAAAAATTCAGAATTTTTTATGAAATACAAAAATTTTTATTTTTATTTTTTTTTGTTTTTATATGTGTAATTTCATAGCCTACAATATTGTTATACACTGTGAATTTTTTCGGTTTGGTATTACAGTTGGTTTTAGTGGCGTACATAAAACCGTAAAGTGCAAATTTTGAAGTTTACGACTCATTACGTGAAAAATATGAGAGATACAATAATTTTCTAAGAGGAAGGTTTTGTCACAATTTATGTCTTAAATAAGAAAAAAAAATATCTGATACAAATATAAAATTAAAAAAAGACGTTGAAAACTGAGATGAACCGCGCCAAATACTCTCGTACCGTTGTGGGACAAATCTATAATGGCTTATAATGGCAACAGGCAGTGCTGAAACTAACCACAAAGGCAATAGATGTTTGTAATTTTCTATCACAATAACTTTTTAAATAATTTCTTACTAACCACATATATTAAATGGTTGTGTAAGTTCGTCACGGTATTGTAGTCCACGGCTTTTTAGTTTACACTTCAGTTACGCTGGTCAGAAATATTTAAATAAATAAAATAAAATTCTTAGAATATGTGCCGATGCCTGTTGTATACGTCAAGTTTTCTCGCAGAAAGTACAATTTATACGGTATATATAAACTTTGTCTTCGTTATTTGTATGTAGTGGTTTTTAAGACGGGGCAAAACATATTGTCTTTAGTGACACACTCATATAAAAAACTATTACTCTACACATTACACATTTTTGTATTTTTCTGTGACGGCCGTCCGTATTTGCCGTGACTTCGTAGTGCGCGCGTACCTTTAGGCGTCGAGACGCGGAGTACTGTGGGCCAAGGCGCCATCATCGTTGTTTTAGGCGTCGGGACGCCATTAAGATATCGCCAAGTCAGAAAGTACATTGGGCCGCGACACCTCTGATTGGTAATTATAGAGACATTGTAAGGCGAGGCAGTTTATATTCTAAGTAGTCGTCGGGGTCTCCGCGCACACGACTGTTATCACTAAGAGCCGTGCCGACAATTCTGCGACAGTATCGGTCCGCGCCGAGAGGACAGCAACAACGTGCTGCCCGGGAAAAAGACTTGCAAACTTTTCCATTCTAGTATCATAGTGTCCAGAACTTTCACCCATCAAACAATAGTCGATCAAGCATCCACAGAATTAAATACAAGTTAAAAGAGAAAAATAACAGCAGCACACGTCGTGAGTGGTTTCGCGTGAAAACGAATACGCTTAACACGCTGCAATGCCGTTCGTGCGCCAGTCGAGGACTCATCTTAATACCCTCCCCCCCACCCCAGGTTGTAGAGAGTATTTCGCAAATACCACGTAGTTACGAACCATACCAACCTTTACACGTAGTTACGAACCATACCAACCTTTACCTGGAGTGATAGCAAAAAAACCATGGCCAGACCGGTGAACGAACACGTGTCCCTCAGAATGCGAGTCCTATCTAAAAGAGTTAATGCCAATTTTATTTCTTAATGTAGTAGAGTGTTTATGTATTATTTCAGTTGAGCAATTGCCGGAGCAAAATTGTGTTTTGGTGGTTTAAGAGTATTGCACACCCGCATTACATCTTGCAATTAATTCCTACACTCAGTTCAGATTAGACACAGAATTACCACATGCTATACACTCCACCTATTAGAACATTTTATAAGACTGTTTCAAAGCAGAAACATTTTTATACGTAAGATACAACTGGCACTTGGTCTGTTTTTGCATAACACAGTCGAAATGTATATATAGTAGGCCTACGACTGACGCATGGAAACAATTTTATCACACCTAATTTCTTAACCTTATTCCTACACATTGGTGTAGTAAATTTACGAATAATATGTCACTGTGTATGGAGGGCAAATACACGGAACGCTAGCGTGGTATTGTCAGAAGCGCAAGTGAATACCGAATAGTTTATCAGCACATGTTGATATTGAAATGGTGGCTTGCTGGCTTCCCATCAGGCTGTGTTCCAACCAGAGCAGCAGCAAATTGTTCCGTGCGAAAACAATATCCCGTGTAGTTAGCCACTGGAGAGGCGGCAGTTCCACGTACACAGCGGTAATATGTAGCTACGCTTCGTGAATGTGAGTTTCCACAGTTGCAACACTGCGACAAGGCAACAACTACTCGACATGTGTCACGCCGATGTTTGCAGGAACTCCCCTGTGTATAGTGATGAACCGCGTGTTACATCGTCGACATGAATGATCCACATTAAAGTAAATATGCTGTCATAGTTTGCGAATTAGACATGGATGTATTGTCCACATATTTTCATTACAACGTAGGAAGTTCGCAGGAATGTTACTGAATTTTTCATCAGAGTAATTTTTTTTAAATTTAGGTATCATGCAGTTTTATCCCGTCGGAGAGAGGCTGTTGCGTAGGCTCCCAGGGTCGTGGTTATAAATTAAGATGAATTTCAGCTATACATTGCTATGTCTACACTCTCAATTCAGGGTGTCCAAGTGGAGAAAATCATAATTATACTTTTTGAATGAAACAGTCTTAGTTTTGTAGACGTTACTTAAGAGCACATTTTTCTCTAACAAAAAAAAATCTCCACCAGTTTTCCCGTAATGGCACTTCAAAGTAAAAAATGTGCACCTTTTAATTCTTATATGCAGCAAACACCACTGAGCAGAAATTAATGAAAAAATTCGCACTGAAAATTTATGTCACAGACATGTTTTAAAATTCATTAAAAAATATTTATGTAGACAATAAAAATCTATAAAAAAGGAAACAAATCCAAAATTTCTCAAGTATTTTAAAAAATACAAAAACTCTTTGTGATGAATATTTAAAAATGTCAAACAGTAGCCAGTGCCATGTAGTTTTAGTGTGAATTTTTAAATGTATTTATGTTCATTGGTATTTGCAGCTTATAAAATCTAGAAACGTACAAATTTTGACTTTGAAGTGTCATTGTGGGAAAACTGGTTGAGCTAATTTTATTTGTAAGAGGAAAATGTCCTTCCATGTAACGAATATAAGGCTAACACTATTTCATACAAACATAATATTACGATTTTTCCCCACTTACGGTCAATGAATGCAAGTGTGAACGTGAAGTTTCTACTTGCACGTAACAGAATATAACACATCCATTAAGAATGCTGAACACCGTTTGTAATTGTCTGTGTTTGATGCGCGGAGACAGTGAAGCGACAAGGTTGAGCTTTCCATGCTCGACGATAACTGCATCAATTCTACTCGCGTCGCGCCAAACTGGTGTTCAGTGTTTTCGTCCTACTCGTTTCCTACGGGACTTTAAGCGGTGACCCTACAATTACATTTGTTCAAAGCTTTTAGCAAAGTCCAATGCATGCTCCCAACGTTGTATTTTACGAATCCGGGTTACAGCTGTCTGGAAAAGCATTTTTTTTAAAATCCATTTTGAGGGGCGCCAAAACGAGTTTCTGTTAAGCATATTGCATTTTTAAAATGATAGAAGCCTAGTTTTAACCGCGTGTTCTTTTCGTAGATGAACATATTGTGGAGAAGTTCAGCTGTTTAGCATATAAAATAATAGGCGCGGCTCGCTACAACAATGTTCATACGTCAGGTGCAGCGCATTCAAGCGCGTATCGTATGCGTCTTCGCCACAAGGATCCAGGCGCTGAAATAGCGGCAAGATTCTCGACTATCCATTTTTAAAACGGGACCTGAGCGACGTCCTTACAATTTAATTGGTGAGGCAAAGTTCATTGCAAAATTCTAACCGAGTTTCGCATACATTTGGTTGGTAAATTTTAAAGTAAGGAAGTCTGAAACGGCTGTTTCTTTTAGCTAGGCTTGCAAACTTTTTAATGAGCAACATTAGGTTAACTATGACATTCCGGTCTTTGTCCGAAGTGTTTTCTTTTCGTACATTGGCAATATAAGCGCACGTGGAATAGTTTCGTTAAAAAAAAAAAAAAAAAAAAAAAAAACATTAGTTTTGTGTGCATTACTTCGGAGTACAGTTTCCTCCCACACAAAAAAAAATTACCTCAGCCCGTTTTCCCATGACGGCACTTCAAAGTAAAAATTTGCACGTTCTTAGTTCTTACATGCCGCAAAAACCAGTGAATATGAAAAAATTAAAAATTCACACTAAAACTACATGTCACGGGCTACTGCTTTACATGTTTTAAAATTCATTACAAAATGGTTCTGTATTTAAAAAATTTCTGAAAATTTTATTTTCTTGTCTTTTTTACTGATTTTTTTAAATACAAAAGTATTTTCAAATGGATTTTAAAACATATCAAGCAGTAGCCTGTGACAATTAGTTTCAGTGTGAATTTTTTACATTTTTTTATGTTAATTGCCTTTTGCGATTTATAAGAACTAAAAACGTGCAAATTTTGACATTAAAGTGCAATTACAGGAAAACTGGTTCAGCTATTTTTTCCATCTTTCTACCAAGTAATATCTACAAAACTAACACTATTTCACGCGAATATAAAATTACGATTTTTCACCACTTGGATGCTCTTAAAATCCCATAGGAAACTGAATACTAGCAACGTTCTGCACGTCAGTTGAGTGGCTTGTACGTAGATGTGATACTGCATTACATAAGCCAGTCGGCGATAACCTTGGCGCTTGATTGATTTTATGCCTCACACATACTAATGCAGTCTACATAAGGAACCGCCTTAAGTTAGATTACCAAGTATTCTTTTGAATTTTATTGCGTTGGAGCCGTACACTGATAAAACGGTTTTGTGGTGACTGCAAAACACTTTGTCAATATGGACCTCACCAAATATTTTTGCACTGGTTACAAAATTTGTTGGTTAACACTGCAAAACATTATTGGGGAAAGCAAAAAATTTTAGTAGTCACTACAAAAAAAATTTGGTGAGGTCCATATTGACAAAGTGTTTTGCAGTCACCACAAAACAGTTTTTTCAGTGTAAAATAGAAACGGATAACCTAATAAACTCTTAACAAATTTACCCTTATTCTTAGGCAATAAGGGTTCGGTTCCCGGCGGGGTCGGTCCCCGTATTTTCGCATGTGAGAATCGTGCCGGACGATGGCGTTGGTCGGCGGGTTTTCTCGGAGATCTCCCGTTACCCCCGCTCCGTCACTCCGGCGCTGCTCCATACTCACCTCATGTCATCCCTCACCAGCGCTGTTAAACGCTGACCAAAATATCTCACTCCCTCACTCTTAGGCAATAACTAATTTTTTGCATCTGAACTTTAGAAATGTAACCGAACACTTTCACTTAAAGATTTTTATTATTTTCTGTCTTAAAAGCGACAAACTTTGGTTCAATGTTTGAGTTATATTGAAGCAAAGTTTAGATTTTTCACGTAGGCGATTTCGCCTTTGAACCCTTTCGAAATTAGATCTTCTAATTCTCTTTTATTCGTCTAGACATTTTTTAATGCCTGTCTCTTTATCTCGACCAAGTGCTTGAGAGAGTTAAGATCAGAAAGAGACTATCGCGAACAAGGGCAAATATTGACGACGCCAAAGTGGTGAGATGTTTCACAAATCGGCGTAGGCCTATACAAATAATCCGAAGAATCGACGTATAACGCAATATTATTTGGACACAGAGAAATACACAACAGACACTCTGAATTCATATCAGTGGAATTTCCACAGTTTCAGTAAGTCGCAGGGTATTACACTGGCGAATATGTTGATTTAGCAATGTTCACTGATAAAAAAAAGTGAGAAATCAACAAACTGGGGTAACATATTCAACTAGGAGATATAGGTTAACTAATTAATCAGTAGAAATTTTACTAATCTATTAGTAATTTGGAAACTACAGTTTAAATCTGTAACTAGAATTTAATATCAACAATGTCACATTATCTTGGTCTACATGTAATAAATACAGTACCGTCATTTCCACAGCAAGCTTGCTACTAATTTTTATTTGCTAGTTGTTAAAAGTGAAATTATGTGTTTTGATAAGTTACACATAACTCTACATTAATATTTACAAGAGACCAACATAATAATTATTATTTTTGCTGTCCGGCTGTTGTAAATAGTTCAGTTTTAGTAACGTTCAGTTTCGCTCCGTTGTTCACTGTCACTATGGAGTTATGCTGCTTTGAAAAATTCACACATTAGTACAAACAGCAATTTTACAGATAATAAAACGATATATAAAGGCGACATATAATTGGTAAGCATACAATAAAGTACTTAAATATCAACTATTCTCGAAGTATTCATGTTGGGTCAGAGGTTAAACTAGAAGACTGAAAAGATAAAAGTAACGGATCCCAGTGGTAGTATTTGGTTTTTTATACCTAAGGTACACGATTTCCTTGAGTCCAACGACAACATTTAGAAAAAAAAAAAAAAGAAGAATTACAATTAAAGTAAAATTACGCATTTTTGTATATCTAAGAAAAAATAGTTATTTTCATATTAATGTAAACCTTCGATTCAATTAAAGAAAAACTACAGGTTGCATCAGCGAAATAATCTCACTAATTCCCGATGGCGCAGTTTCAACAATTATAATCTGTGGAAAACTACTGGGAAACTGAATATTCACTGTTTCAAGTTTAGAGTGAAGTCTCGTAAACCCAAAATTTTGCATCCTTTCAGTTGCATTTATTAAATTCGTTGATATCGAAGTTCTATTAAAATCATTTGAATAATATCCCCTGAAGTTTACAATTTATTCAGAATTTTATTCAAGAACCGACAAAGACTTCGAGTGTAAAAAATTGGGAAGAAGTCTTCGATTACTGTAAAAAATGCAGTCTTACACGAAGTAATTAAACTCTTTTCGAAACCGTATGAATATCCAAGTAATACCAACCTCCAACTACTGAACATACTCTATTCTCGATCCAGTTGTAAAAATAAAACTGAGGTCTTCTGCTGCCGACGTATGAAGGGTAACTCATCGCACAGCTCTTGTATGTAAAGAATTAACCAAATAACTATGCTTATGTACAAGCATTTTAAAAGTGAGTTTGAACCTACTTTACGAAGGAAAAAGTAGACTTATGGGACGCCAACCCATATGTGTGAATGTGTGTGTGTGTCCAAATTTTTTAACCTGTTGGCAGAATTTCGTCAAACTAGGTACTTGACTTGACGTTTGTGTACGTCGTCTGTGCCATGTTCATATCTTCAAAATGGTTGTCATTTTACAATTTTTATCACACTTGATATCCAAGAAACCGTATTTTAGAATCCAATTAAAATATGTACACATAAAAAACCTAGTAATATGACTTGACTGTTATGTATTTAGTTCATGTCGTGTAGTTAGTTTGAAAATGGCTGTCATTTTCATATTTATAGCATAATGTGAGGTATTTAAGGAAATATGTTTCCAAATATCATCAGTCATCACACTTGGTACCAATATATTACCTAATAAGCTGATTTTACTTTTGAGTAGTTATTTTATAGTATACTTATCTTTCGAAACCACGGTCATGTTTATATTTTTGACTTAATATAACGTACCTAAGGAAATATTTTTTTCCAAATTTCATAAAAGTTAGTACACATTAGTTAGTTGACTTAGCTTTTGTGTAATTTGTTCATCATATGTTAATATTTTTAAAACCGTGGACATTTTTGTATGTTTAGCATCGTATGACATATCCGAGGAAATATTTTTCCGAATTTCATAAAACTTTGTATGCATATTACTACATACTAAGCTGACTTAACTGTTGTATTTTTGTTCAACTTGTATTCAATATGTTATAATGGCGGGCATTCTGTTTGCATTATAAATTACGGCAAACATATAAAAAGTGTATTATTTCAAATTCGGTGCACACAGTCTACATACTACGCTGATTTGACTTTTGTATATTTCGTGATTTTCAAAAACGGCGGCCATGTTTATAACGTAAGCATAATATAACATAAGTAGTAATGATGGACGGGGGAAACGGGAGTAGAACTAACCCCCTCCACCCCCCCCTCCCGCCGACATATGGCATCGACCAGGAACGATTACCACATGGTCCGGGCTTTAATATACACAGAACAATGCATTTTATCACTAAGACAATTGAATTCACGAAATTGTCCTGTCCCTAAGTGACGTATTTAGAAAACAAACCATTAGCACCGAAGCACAAAGTGTTTGTCCGAGATAAACGGTTCACTGCTACTGAGCTAAAGTTAAAATTTTTAAACAATAATGCTGGAATCACAATAGCGCGTCAGATGCGACTCGAATAAAATAACTTGTCAGCTAATCAGCGTTGAGGCTTTCGCACTGTTGTCACAGAAGTCTCGACGCTTATTGGCTGACAAGTTATTTTATTCGCGTCGCGCTATTGTGCTTTCAGCATAATACTCCATGGATGTGACGACGCCCACAGGCCAGGACATCTATAGCCTGTTCACTTTAGACTGAGCACTCAGCAGAACTTGTAATTAATTAAAAATATGTTTTATTAGACCAACAGATGCTAACTTTTGAGCGTATTGAAACATTTACACTGGGACGACTGTGACACTGGGTTTTAGTTACAGGGAAGTTTTCGTGTCAAAAATAGTAACGACGACTGCACATCGGCGAAAGAAAACTTTACGCAGTGCTCACTTTATCGTGGATGGCCTGTACACGAGTGCTCTGCTGAAGTGTAATGTGTTCAAATCACTCTTCTTCCGCTCTCCACCGGGACTACAAGGGAGATACGTGGGCCTAGGGCACAGCTACTATACTATCGTGGCAACGTCGCACTGCACCTGCCCTAGTTGACTGGCACCGCTTGCTCACTCCAGCGCTCGGACTTGGCGTGTTCGACATCGTCACGCCGATTACCGGCCGTGAATCACAACTGTGACCTTGAAGTCTCGCGTTAAAGAAATGCTCTCATAACAAAAAATCTTTGTTATGAATGTTTAGAAGAACAGATCTATGTCCACACTTGGATTTGTTTTATTATTATTTTTAATTTTACGTTTAGAAAGTTGCACATTTTAATCAAGGGGGTTGAAGCACCAAAGCAGCGAATTTTCGTTATTTTCGTGGCATTTTTTTTTCTCTTACTATCGAAAATCATACGTAAATTATACTTTTGTACATTTTCTTACATTAATACATAGTCACAGTATTCATTATTTTTGGAATAGTGACGGCAGAATAAAAAACTTTCTGCTATCAGTGCTTCAAAAATAAGATAGTCTGTGACTTCAAGGTGGTGTACAAATGTATCATCTATTCTCGAGCCTTGATTTTCGGTAGTAAGTGCGAAAAAAAAAATTTGACGAAATTGTGAAATTTAGGTGCTTTGGCGTTCCATTTCCCTTAAATTTTAGTGTCGATTAACGCCACACGACTTCAAATACACACCAACGGAGTGATTTTTCTCCTCAGAGGACTTTAAAAGCCTCCAAATGTGGCGGTTGACTTGTGATTGTGTTGCCAGCTGCTGGCAGGATGCACTTATCGGCAGTAGCCGGTTATCTCCGGTATCCACGTACACAGCTGGCAGGTTATTTATAACCGCGGTGGGCGGGCGGGCGAGAGAGAGAGATAGTTGCAAGGTCCGACCGCCAGGTGACTCCAGTGTGCCGCCCGGTAGCTAAGCAACACAGCAGGGCGTGCCGAGCCGGCCAGTGTGGGCGCAGCTGCGCGACCGAGAGCTCCGCTGGGCGCGCGCCGGTCACTGTATCTCTTTCTAACACTATCTCTTTCTCTCTCTCTGTATCTCTCTTGTCGGGAGAGTCCCGTGATCGCGTCTGCCGCGAGTGAGCTCGGGAACGTCTTCCTCCCGGCCTGGCGATAAGATGCTCCAGGTGAGTTCAGTTACATAATGTTTCACGGCAAACCTTCTCCATGATAACCCCCCCCCCCCCTCCTACACTTTAAATGCGGGCAACCGTCGCGGCCACCGTCCAACGACAGTAAAATAACCCGGTGCTACAGGACCGACCACCGACGCAACACCGAGATCAGCGTTTTGACGAAGCAACCGATTTTTCGACCGGTCTCTACGAAATACGTGGAACGTAATGAATTTTCACATCAGTGGAGGTCGTGTTTTTAGCTAAACAGCCGAATAATATATTTTTTTTATTTTACTTATTAGCAGCTGTATTTCTAGAGTATCACGAAATTTTCTATTCTCAGTGGGCGAGACGTATCTAAGTTTGAGCTAAGGCTGGTGAAAAAAGAATATCGAAGAGGACCAGGCACTTGTTTTGTACATACTGTATGTGTCTGCTACAGTGCTAGTCGACTTTTTTTTGCTCTAATACGAATCGAATCTAAGACGTCCATTCCATTGTGCGGTAAATTTTGTCTTATATTTTGGACGACCCTCCATATTGGTTACGTGATATAATCATGTAACCAATAAGGAGGGTCCTCGAAAATATCAAAACTTACAGCGGGTAACGAAACATTATGTCGGTTTACGACACGCCAATATTTTGAAATGGAGAAGATTTTCTTGGTTCTCGTTATCAAACAACCGACTTCGTCTAATTTACTATCCTATCAGTATTAGATCGTTCATATGAGGATCAAAATTTGAGCAATTTTGAAAACCCTGCTTCGTGTATATTTTCAGTAACACTTGTTTTCTGTTGCAAGCAAACAACTTAACTATTAAACAAATTCGTTGTGAATTAGTGCTGAGTAACATTAAAATATAGCAACTCAGTGGAAACGTCTTTGCTGCCAATCAAATTGTTCTGCATCTTTTAAGACAAAGAAATATGCGACATTAGCTCCGCAGAACAGACCGCTATGGTATTCTCCTTCGAAATGTAATAAATTCCTTTGAAACTAAAGCACCGTGCAGAGTTGAGACATTATAAAAAAAACCAGCAACAGTAAAAATTGTTTAACTTTGCAAGCGGCAGGAACCCACATTAATAACTGCGAAACGTTTACGTAATATAGAGAATACAAATAAATCAAAGTTGATAGTATTTTAAGGATATTGTATAATTCAATAAGGGGATATGCGACAATACATCCGGCTATTCGCAGCTCAGCGAATAAGGAGTAAAGCCGCCTTTGTTAAAGTTGGTAACGGCCAGAGCATTTATTTCCGAGCTTGATTTAAAAAGAGCTGAAATTGTTGTGAACCACCTGTACCAGGATTTATGTAAAGTAATAATTTTTGTGTATATTAATCATAATTTTGTCGGTCATTAGATAATACATGTTAGATTAGACCTCATAAAATGCCACGCTAAAAAGTAGCTCACATTCAAATAAAAATATATTTATTCACCCTTAATTAATAAAAAGGGTTTAATGTCAGCCAACAAAAATTTTGTCTTTAATTCAATTTTTAAATTTTACAAACTTCAGGCACCTAATATATTATTATAATCGCATTAGTAAAAATATATATACTTTTACAAAACAAATCAGCTAGAACGTATTCACACACGAGGTAGCCTAGACGCCAAAATGCACCATGTCGCACTAATACTAAATACTACCAGATATTAGGTGTTTTGCTCTGAAGTACACGCATATGTCGAGGAAACACCTAAAGATGGGTTTATAGTAGAATAATTAAAAGTTAAGAATAATGCAGTAGGCATTTGTCGCACACACGGAAAAACATGTTAAACGAAAAAAGTTCACAATACAATCGTCACATCATGATTCCAAGCCACATTACCGCAATATGAAGTTGGCGATGTGAACTACATATTTGGCGATGCGCTGTTGTTTGGAAAGCCTTTTACAAATTAAACTGTCAATATTTTCATTCACACAGTAAACGGTGACAATGGATAAATAACTGATACATCTAGCTTTGTATATACTTTTGACAGTTGGTGCAAATTCTCTGCGTCGTAGATAGACTATGCTTCGTCCTGATTGGCTGCTTCACCAGAACTTTTACTCAAGGAATAAACGTGACTATAGGTCATATTCGGGGTTAAATGAGCACTAAAAATTTAATGGTTGAAAAATATCGCTAGCTGTTACTACATATAATTCAACAATAACTATAGTTGCCTTACTACTTGTAAGGTTGGCAGCGAAATTACGCTATATAGTTACGTGTGTTTGCCTATTTAAATACAACAATACAGGGGAAAAAAATCAATCGAAATCGACATGATGGTATTTTATATAATAAATAACTTTTTTTTTTTTACTAAACTGTATAGATTCATACGGACTGCACAATTTATATTACACGCGCAAATTTTAAGTGACGTGTCTAAAGGGTTACACATGTCCCATCGTTAGCTGTTACGCGCGGAAAGATACGAATTGACTGAAAATATAACTTTAGCAGGGCTTTCTTCAGTGCTCACTTTATCCCAAACCGCCTATGTTTCGTTTCACACTTTAGGATACCCCACCCACGCACACGGTCTGTTAAATTCTATTGAAAACGATCGTATTGAGCAAAGCACGTTCAGCTGTCCTGTATATGACCATAACGCATATGTTTAAGCTAAGTTTCCAACTGTGAACCCGCCCTTATTCGCGACACAGCAGGCGCAAAGGGACTGGGGTCGATCAATTACTGCCGCGAGGGAAAAATCAATGGACACTATGTAACGTACGTGCGTTGGGCAAGTTACGCGCGTAATGCACGACAGAATGACTTTCCACGGCGTTACGTGTGTGGACATTTCCGCGGTAATTTACAACCGTACGCGATGATAACTGTAAAAAAAACTCATGTTTACAGTTCTACTTGCCTAAGTGATTGCAATAAGCACAGCAAGGCCAGCAATTACACTCGATACTCGTAAAATAAAGGAATATTAATACTGACGTGGCCTCAAATTACTGATACATACAAATGCTTGTTTCTTACACACCTTCTTCCGTAGTCTAATACGGAACACATTGTGCAATTTTGCTAAAGTATGTTCAACCTAAAATTTGGTCATAGTAAATAACCCGAATAATACGTGGAAATTTCCAAATGCTAACGTAAAATGCAATTAATTGCCCGTTATTTCGCTAACTTAATAGTAGGGGCCTATCTTGTACGCAAATGACGCTGAAGCCCAGTTCACAACGAAAAAGTAACCGTATCAATGTTAATTACAAAATGTTAGCTACAAATTCTAAGCTATGGCACATTGTTTGATAGCAATGTTGATAGAAAATGTGCTATTAACATTGCTGAAAACACCAATGCTACTAACAAAGTTCTAAGAATGGTTAACGTATGTTAATAGCAATGTTGATGACAAAAATATCTACAACATTGCTGATAACATTGCCAGTAACATTTGTTAACAACATCATATGATCTAGAGAGTCTCGAAAATGTTATCAACACTGTTGGTGACAAAGTAATTAACATGTTTCTAAAATGCATGCATTTTGATGCTAGCAAATGTTTTCAACAAAATGTTGATAACAAATGTTATTGACAGTTTTTTTATAAATATTAACAAAGTTTGTAACAGAATGTTGGCAACAATGTTGCTAACAATTTTCAAGCAGTGTTTACAACATTGTTAACAACTTTGTAGAAAACATGTGTTATTAGTAATGTTATCGTTGGTGTAAACTAGGATTAACGTTGTGCAATATATAGAAAACACTTCGGAAATATACGCTGCTCGTAAAAGTGATTTAATTAACAAACTACTCGCACTATGTAAGTTTACTGATGTTTTGTAACACAGGAGTAAACACTCATGACTTGTCAAACTTCGACAAATGTACGTGTTCTGCACAGAATATTATAAGCTCCAAATGCGTTGCCTATTTTTAAAATTAGTTGTAACTAAGCTGAATCAGAAAATATTACAAAATGCGTGAATAAAGGTACCACTGCATTTTGTGTTCCAGTAGTTCGCAAAAAAAACCGTTTCCCAGATGACTATTTTTTGACGTCCTGTCCAAAAACAAATTACTGTGCATTTATGTTAGCTAAAACCAAACGCTTAGTATAATACAGATAGCGCAAACTGCAATTGTCATCTAAGATTTGAACTAAGGCGAAACGTGTCTTCCTACAGTTAATCCTAGAATTGTTACGGGAGATTGAGTCCTCTCAGATCGGGTTTACGGGTTTTCTTATAAATCAGTGAATAGAGAGATTGTTTTACTTTTTTCACGTTGACGAGACATAGTTTGTTGTTTTAGTCGTATTTTGGAATCCATATGGCGTTGTTAAAGAAATTTTACCTTGTCAACTGTTTCCCATTTCAAAATAATGAATATATTATGGTTCCAACAATTTCAGAAAATCGATTAAGTTTGTATATATGCTCTGCCATGACAAAAATTTTGATACATAGACTGGAACAGAAGTTGACGAGAAGGAACGGATAAATCCACGGTAATTATATCTATGCATCGTTTTCAAAAATCTAATTTAAGCACATTTTCCTGTAACGGATTTTACGTACCCCTGTGTCACACTTCAATACAGAAGTTAATGCTGTATGTATCGAATGACCCATATACATTTCGCAATCGCAGTGAAAGAAACCGTTTAAGCGCAAAGGGCTAATGCGAAGGCAGATTACAGATACGCCTGAAACGACATTCGTATCCAAGCTTCACCCGGGATTCGAACCGAGGATTTCACACCCTTATACCAACCGTGGGCTGGAACTTCAAATCAACTGTAAAGGTAAGAACGCCTATTTCATTTTTAACATATGATCTATACCTTTACCCACCATTCTCCTGAATATCAACCATTTGTTTCGTACGTGTGTGTGCTATTGAAAATTTAGCTTTTGTAGTTTTACTGCAAGAAAACTTTTTTATTTTGCTAGTCTTTGATTGAGGGCAAGACAATACTTTTCGTTGTGGAAATGTATAACGAAAAAAGATTTTCGTCCTTGTTTTTCTAACTAGCCAACTAACTGCCAGCGGCAATACGTAGCACTGGCATAGACAGTTTCCCCAATAACATTTTTATGGTGCGATCCGAAACTTAAACAGCTTAGAAGATATATATTAAAGAAAATATTCACCAGCAAAACATTGTAAATTACTACATACATAGACTCCATCCTGCTTGCATTAGTCCCGAGACACGTATTGATCCAAGTTTCATACGGTCTTTGCGACTTACAACTCTTCAAACGTAATTGTTTGTTCTTGGACGTTAAACATCACAAACTGACTGTTATTTTACAGAAAGTATAACATGTTTATATACACATACTATGCAAATGCGGTAGGCATACATGCGTTCATAAAATTTCTAAACATATGGAGTTGTAATTGTCATATTTGTAACAGGTAAACATTCTAAATTTCAAGAACGTAAGTTTTCATTTAAAGCATTATTTACACATGCCACAGCATTAATTAAGTTGGAAGTAATTTCTTGCGTTTGCCCAGGTGATACAACTTTATTTTTAATTGTACATACGGTCGGCGTCTATGATAATTATTCTTCACACATAAATACAAAGATATAATAATAACCAAATTAGGTTTTTACTGTTCAGACAACGCACGTAACAGTTTGAGAGTAAATTTGTTAAGACAAATGTTATTTTCATGCTTTGGAAAGGTTAAATGCAGGAGTATGACAAGTGAATAAATATACTTTCTACGGTTAATGACTCTCGTAGGTTTTGAAACACAGCAAACACGTTACATTTACAGCAAAGAAAGAGTTTTGTTTAACTCTGGGGTAACTCGCAGCAAATAAATATTGCCTTAAAGTAAAGAAGAAACTTTTAAAACAACATAGCTAGTAATAATTTTTTTTCATAATACTTTAATGTCTTTGTAGTAAATACAACAAATCTTTCAGTGTAACATCTATATCAAAATCTACAACACAAATAATTTTACCAAACAGGTTACTATTAAAGTACTTTAACAGTAAGCCTAACATAAAATGTTGTTGCCATTACTGCATACATAACATTTTTCTTAACGCAAAGTTATTCCACAGAAGTTATTATTTAAACAAAATGGTTGTATGTCGAAACAATATATAACAGGGAAAGTGTTTCTAAAATGAAAAATTCGTTCCCATATTGTGTGTCCTTAGAAAGCGTTTGGAGGAAGCATGCTATCAAGAATGACGGTAGATGTTGTAAGAATGGATATTTTACTGGTACGAACATTAAGACAAGTTTAAAAGCACAACTGTGCTTTGATACGCTAATTTGCTTTAGAAAATCAACAAGATTGTCTACCAAAACATGCCAGTCTCGCAGAAGTTGTACAACTATAGGCCAGGTTAACACTAATTTAGGGAGTACCGGTATGTCACGAGACATCCCTCACAACAATCATGATCGTTAAAGTTATTAGTCATGAATATATCGTATTCTTTTAACCCGACACCGATTTAATTTTTACATCAGCAGTATGTCAAAATCTCTACTACTGAACTCGGGATGTTACACAACATAAAAAAAATTCCTACATTTTAACTAATAACATAAACAATCCTCATATTGCACTGGTTTATTTTTTTATTTTTTATTTTTTTTATTTTATTGACGGTGCGTGGTGGTAGCAAAATATATTTGGTGATATCTTACGAAAAGTCGAAAACATGTTTTCGGTTTTTCCGTAAAGTGAGGAATTGTGCTACTTTCAAAATCTTTTTTAAAATAAATTACTTTAAAGATGTGCAAAATATATTTCGTTTTTCATTATTTTACCACTGTTCAGTGTTATTTGCTTAGTACCGAATACCATTTAAATTTATTTTTAAGAAATTGATTTTAGGGCCGATTTTCAGGGTAGCATTATGCTCCTATTAACGGTACTATAGTTGCTTTATCGACAAATTGATGCCATTTCTAACTTTTATAAGCTGTTATCATACAAAATTAACGCTCTCTTGATTCATGCTGTCCCTATATGTCTGACTGTCGAATATATGTGAATAATTCTAAGTACCTATCTTGTCTGCACTGCAAAATAAAGTAAACATATATAGCTATAATATCAATGTTAAAACGTTCCATTTGAAGAGTGTCTCGAAACTAAAAATTCCTAACGTTTCAACTGTATCAAACATTGTTTAACTCTGAGACATTACATTAATAATAATTACCCGCAAATAAACTAATCTAACGATGCGAATTAAATAATTTTGAATGAAAGACAGTGTCTCGAGCTACAGAAAGACATCTATGTTATTTCATGCAAAAATTATTTTGTAAACATTTTTTTGTAAAAATTATTTTTAAATAAACACAGATACTCAGAGAAATGAAAATATTTAGCTAAATTCAAAATTATGATTTAAATACAACCTATTTTTACACGAAATTACAAAGGTGTCATTTTGTAGATTTATACATTTACTTTCACTGAAAGTAATTTCATTCGTTTAGTTTGAATAGTTTTCACTTTGGGTTAGTAGCGAAAATAGCAAATCCTTTGACATGTACTTGTACGAAAACTATGGAACCGAAAAGCATTTTATTTGTAGGAAATTATTATTAACGTAACGAGTAAGAGTTGGACAGGATTTGATAAAATTATGAAATAACGAATTTTTCGGTGCAGAACGCCCTTAACAAATTAAATCAGAGAAAAAAATCGCACCGTAAAAACTGCATTGGTCTATATTTTGAAACAGCGGGTCTGCTTCCATGCATGACTGCGTTAATTGTTCTCTTTTCCGTATTTTCCGTCGCTATTTTCGCTGTGCTAATGGTAAAAAAAAAAACATTTCGCAGGAAATAAGCAGATCATTGAGGGTAATGGGACAATGTTGCCATGCACGCACGAAATGGCGCGCGGCTCGAGATGTGTTGTAGCGATGATAACTGCTAGTAATCTAGTTCCTTATGTCATCTCATTCAGATTTTATAGATATTAGCGAGGTGGCACATTTTTCGGAAAGTTTGTAACACTAAGAACCCGAAAAATCAATGTTTACATTTTCTTACACGGCTTTGTAAAATTTAAAAATTATCGCCTTTAAATAAAGTTTATATTGAATTTTGGCTATCAAAACGTACAGAATGTAATTTTAAATGAACTTACAGTGATTTTCTACCAATTTATAAACGGGTCTTTCAATAATCTTGCAGAAGATGAAAACCGCTACGTAGCCTACTGTACTTCAAAAATGTACCTGATGGTAATTTTGTCTTACTTTCAAACTATTCAGGCCAATTTGATTACTGCCATTTTCTTAGCAATAGAAATGAATAAAAAAATAATTTAA
This sequence comes from Medauroidea extradentata, assembly GCA_003012365.1. Taxonomy (NCBI): domain Eukaryota; kingdom Metazoa; phylum Arthropoda; class Insecta; order Phasmatodea; family Phasmatidae; genus Medauroidea; species Medauroidea extradentata. Next base: position 23,104 of record PNEQ01086679.1, on the reverse strand, counting down.
TTATGTAGTATCGTGACAATTTTATTTTCCCTTGTAAAAATCACAACGCCGCAATTTGTTTCGTCTTAAGGAGACCATTGTGTTCGTCTGTTTTTTCATTGTCTTACTGCCCACAGTTGCTGTGTTGTTAGCAGTCGTTCGCTTTCCTCAAGGTGTCTGTGTTTCTGCTGTGTCGTCTACATCCAGTTTTTTGTCGTTCGTTTTGTTTTGTCTGTTTGTTGTAATTATTTTTGTTTGTTGCTTCGAACTTACTGACGGAATTCCTTTTGCGGATTAATCTGAGTTATTTAAATTTTTCCTTGGTTTGTTTTTGGTGCTCGTGAGTGTTCATTTACTTTTTTGTAAATCACTGACTGAATTCCTTCTGGAATTGTATGTGTTTGCCTTTGTTTCTCAGTTACAAACAAGCCCTTTTGTTTGTTTACTTGTTTATTGTGCGTATTCCTTATTTTCTGTGGCGCACCATATGCTGCAATGGCGTATGTCCAAAATATTTATTTAGTTTACAGTATTGTACAGTGTCTGCAATTATTATGCCCAAAAGAGAAAATTTCGAAAACTTGCACAACTTGGAAATAAATTAAGCGCAGTAAATTAAATATATTTCGATAGTTTGTGTTTTTTTTTTTTTTCACTCAGCGTCAAACGTGTCTGCCGGAAAAGTTAACGTTGACAAATAAAACGCGGACCGTGGATGGTGACGTCATCGGCCGTCTCAACCAATCAGCGTGTAGGGTACCTCCTGACACGCATGTGGACTATTGCTAATTGAAGTTGGGATCTTTAGAATTACTATAAGACTGAATACGTCGGCAAAATCAGATCACAATGAAACAAGCTTAAATTCGTCGATTACGATATTAGTGGAAAAAAAATAGAAAACATGGTGAAAATCATATTTGTCAAAACTGCTCAACAGATTTGTTGATATCAATTCTCCTTTAGGATTGAAAGATAAATATCTTGAAAAAAGTGGAAACACTGACCTATAGACTGTTCAGGATAAACTTAGCACTACTTACTATATTCTGTACACCACTATACCACTATATTTACTAGCCCACTTTAAATACGGAAATTTCAGTGTAACTAAAAACTTGTGTAAAAATTTCGTAAGTCTAAAAAATTTACTTGTATAACCCCAATAAATACATTTATTGTGTTAGGAAGTTCTCATTTTAAAATGAACCGCCTATGTATAGTACATATCAAACGAATATACTAAACTTGACTCAAATATCAAACATCCGTCTCGCAAGCGTTATTTGACATTCAGAGTTCCGAGTGTTTGTGATAAAAAGTGCTTTCTGCGTTGTAGAAGATATGGTCGACATCTCATAAAATGGTTGAGAAACACTGCCCGATATTTATCTCATCTCTTTCTTCTCAAATGTAACGATAACAGAAAAGGTATTGCCTATACCAAACACCACTTTGGGAGATTACCAAAATACTGTTTTCTTTCTCGTTCGTCATATTACACTTTTAAGGACTAAGCATTGCTCTCCATGTTTTCCATAGATCGCAATAAATGCAATAACTTCCACCCACGCACGTACATAAAGTAGCCTAATAAGTAGATTATACACGGTCGTAAACAAATGCAGATGTGGATATATACTTTAAGAAAAGCGAATATACAATACGGTATTTACAAAAACAATTAGTGCAATGAAACTAAAACAACACAGTTTGAACAAGAGATTTAATGAAAATATCTTAAAAATAGAAGGAGTATGGCTATTAAGTTATTTATGTATGTGGATATTGAGAATCATAGATGTTTAATATAAAATAATTTAGAATGAAAATTGTTTATTTCTCTCTCTCTCTCTCTCTCTCTCTCTCTCTCTCTCTCTCTCTCTCTCTCTCGCCACACATTTACACACATACACCATTCAATATTAATGGTAGTGGTACTACAATGCAACAGTCAATATTGTATGAATATAAAACGTGAATTTCTCAATACCGAGGTTCTATTAAGTATGCACACACTGTTGCCAACAAAGACGTACTAACTTTCAAATTTCAAAACAGCGGAAAATAATTCCAAACTTGGAAAAGAGTATAACCCCAAACATGAAAAAAAAATTCTTTGTTGGAAAATACGTGTAAAATGACATCAGTTTGCAAGCTGGATGCATTAAAACAATAACGCCGCCCACAAGGCGCACTAGGCTCGTAGCAAGTTGAAAGGAAGCCCACGACACAGGGGTTTTATCCCTCCTACCCAGTCGCTCCTTAGCCCCGCCTTGTGTCTGCGATATCTGCAGTGACGTCACACGAAGGCTTTCAAGACAGGCTGGCGCTGCATCAGTCAGATCTCCAGAAAGTGCCGCATCCCCAGTAATGGTCTGCACCAACCCACACCACACCAACACTAGAACCTTCCACTCGACTGCACAGTGTTCATGTTTTACAAACGAATCTGTTGTTTCACAAACCTCTCTCAAGTCCTGTAGGCTACATCAAGCATTTAGCAAAATAAAAATTTCATCTAGCATACTTGCGCATTATATTATAAATTATTGATTATCTCCAAGCGACATCATACTTTTGTGTCTAAAGATACTTTTGTGTCTAAAGTCGTGAATACTTTCACTGTAAAAATTTTTCTCCGTCGATTTACGGAATTTACGGTAAAAATTTCTCCGGATACCTCCGTGAATTCACGGAAACTTAGTTCTTAATACAGCAGGAGTTTCCGCAAAACAGTTTCATTCACACGGAACTGAGCCATATTTACAAGTCTATAATGCTACAATTGCATTTCTACAAATTTGCAGATTTACATGTGATGTTATTAAAATATAGCCGTAATATTTACATCTGTCTAACCACTCTAACCCATACATTTTAAATTTTTTCCGTGCAAGTGTCCGCAGCAGACTTACGGACATATTACGTATGATTCCGTAGTGTGTATTTACTTAAGATATTTCCGTATTTTACTTTTACGGACACTATTTCCGTTTATTAACGGTACATTTCCGTTAAAATTTATAACGGTGTACATGAGAGTATTTCAAGTGGTACCGAATGCCAGTGAATTTTTAGTATGTTACTAAGGTGTACTAAACAACAGTTGCTAAAAACTCTCACAAACATTATGTGGTACTCTTAAAATCATTTTCGTTGTTTTACGGAGAAGTGATGGTAAAAAATTATCCAGAAGTGTCCGTTAATTTACGGAAGGCAACTAGCTCCACTTATCGAAACTCGCATATTTATGTGACTTCTTTAGGATGCAAGCGCAATAATGTGTTCGGTTATTTCTTTAGTTTCTTCTCGCAGTTTTACATACGTTTAATTAATGAAACATAATTATGTGTAACTGTGTTACAAAATAATGTTTCCGTTAATTAAACAGACGTTACCGTAAAATTGCCCGGAAATTTACGGAAATTTTTAACATTCCAACAAAAAAAAAATACTGTTTTTTAATAACCGATTAAAATGCGCGGAAAACTGTGTGTAGGACTATATACAGAATGTCCCGTAAGTCCGGTATCATAGGGCTAATAGAAATTGGTGTAATATGGAATGTTTTAATAGTGTTGTAATGTGTTGGCGTAAGACAACAGCATGTGTATGCCATGGTTCAAATTGCTTTGTACACGATGTAACATGGTCGGCGGGATGGAGCGGCATGTAGTAATAATGATGTTATTCACATTAACATTTCATTACATTCACCTATCTTAACCTTCCTCATGAGACCGGACATGTGCAAAGTACATAGCGACCATCAGTTTGAGCATTTTCTGTTTTAATAACACATGGAAGTGAACACACTGTTGTTGTCTTACGCCAATACATTACAACACTATTAAAACATTCCATTTTTAACCAATATCTATTAGCCCTATGAGATCGGACTTACGGGACATTCTGCATACAAAGTTCTAAATTTTTTCCAAGTGTATTTGAAAGATTCTTGCAATGAGGGTAAATGATTTTGTGAAAAAATTGTCGACATACGCCATTGAAATTATGTCTGAGAAAACCAAGAGCGGAGCAAGAAAAACCATAAATGAAAAGTAAAAAAAAAAAAAAAAGACAAATTGGAAGTAGTCGACGCAAACACGAACAACGATACCTAAAAGATTCCAAGAGTAATTGTGTTAAATCACAGGAAATACAAAACGAAAGTTAAAAGTTCAAAACCAAACACAAATAAATGAACAAGAAATAAGACTGAGGAAACACAGGACAACAACTAGGACAAATACAGCAAGCAACGTGGCCAACACTAGACAAGATGATGCAACGATGTAAACACAGGAGAACACACAAGTTTCAGACGAGCTAGGTGCAGTTTTATACACGGGATGGGATAATAAAAATGAGCTATTTTTGAAACATGCAGTTAACAACTAACTCGTAAATAAAAATGCCATACTTCACATTGAAATCAGATAAACCGGTGGACTTCAAACAATTCATAAAATTACGAGTGCAGACGTTTTCACACAAATGTAAAAACATTGCCGAAATTATATATTTTTTGCATATTTTTTATTGTAGCTGGATCAGAATTCAACGAATATAACTTATCGCTGTACATAATTAGCCATGAATCAAAACACGGCTAACGCTTCACACTTCATCATTTATTCGGTATACTTTTTTATTTGTGGTTCCAGAAACATTGAAATTGTGAGTACAGAAAAAATTTTATCTACAGTCAACATCTACAGTAGGACTTTTCAATTAAATGTACCTTCGGGCCACTTGCTTCAGTTTTATAACTACCAAAAACACGCAGGGACAAAAAAAAATATGCCGTCAATAATTATAGGCATTGTACGGAATCATTTAGTTGAACTTAATGTTAGTCTAACATAAATCATTGCCATACGCAGAGATTACGTTGACCTAACTATAACAATTAAGAAATAGTCTTTAAATTATTATAACAAAACATTTTCACTGATTTCTGACATTTGATGGCGGGCCAGTAGAAATCTCTCTGCGGGCCGCATATTGCCCACGGGCCGCCTATTGAGAAGGCCTGATCTACGGGTAGAAGAGAATTTGACGAAAATATTATACGATTAATATTTTACTGACGGTACCCTTTCCCACGTCTTTGGGAGTAATGGGCGAAACTACATAGTATGGGACCCAGTTGGTTATGTTTTGATTATACAGGATGTAAAAAGGTTGGAAACACTTTCCTGATGCGGTAGTGACGACACAAAACACAAGGGGAAAAAAGGGCACTAACAAGATGAGAAAACATGTTTATTATTCCTAATATAGCAAAAAACTAAGAAAAAGGAACATAAAGAGACATCGATAGACATCAGCCAAATATTTCCCAGAATTTTGCTGTACTAAGATTAATAAACATGTTTTTCCGTCTTGTTAATGTCCTTTCTATCTTGTGTTTTGTGTCGCAGGAAAACGTTTTCGACTGTGCATTGCTATGTGATTTCACATCGTCTGGATGTATTCTATCTCTCCTGAAAGTTTGTAAGCGCTGTACTGACACATCCTGTATCATATAACGCTGATATCTCAATACTGACTGCAAACTGTTATATAGTTTTGATTTACACGGCTAAATAACTGATCCGAGTGACATGGGTTGCAAGAAAAACTTCATGCCAGCAATCTAGCGTTTTGTCTTGTGATTCCGAAGTAAGCCGGAAAATATGTTTTCCATTTCCAAACTTTCTATGAGTGTCGTTACACCGAAACTACTAGAATAGAATCGATGTACGTGTCCACTCTGAGTGTAGTCTATTGATATTAGTTCTGGCTGTCTGTTCGTGTTATGCCAATTTTGGATTCCTTCACTGAAGTGTGTGCTAATTTTCTAAGAAATTAAATGAATCTACTTGCACTTGAAATACCTTGGCAATGAGTTGCGGTTATTACATTTTGACGAATTTACTAAACATGCATTATATATGTATAACTAAGAAAAGATCACGTAGGCCTACTTCGAACATTCTAGGTTTAAACATTCGGCACGATTTTTGGCCTCTCAAAATAGCTAATAACGGCTTTTACATACAGCCGTATCTGGGAAAATACCAACCCGAGAAACAAAAAGAAAGAAACACGCGTTGAATTTTAAACAATGCTTCACATAAATAGAACGCTATGGTCGCAGCTTGAAATGCCGTAGGTGAAATCATTGAGTAAAGCACTGCGCGGCTCCAGATGAGTGAGTGATTGTGCGTAGGGGTGAATCTGAATGACGTACAACTGGTAGCGGCATCCTCAACGTTCCACAGAGTTGTGCTTGCAACATATAAGCGCAGTCTAGCTAGATCAAGATATTTATTTTTTAATTACTTCTTATTTACTAGGCTATAGTGCGCTTGTACTAACCCGAATTATTTAAATTCTGATAAAAAAAATTGAAACTTTTTACGTTAGCAATCACCGTTGTATTCAAGTGAATAATGCAAAGACCCTTGTAAATCGCCGAAAAAAATTTAACAAAAAATGCTAGCTGTCACAATTAGAAAAGAGTGAAAAAAATTCGCGCTAATTATCCAGAAGTGTTTGGTTAACAATATTGACCCGAGCCGTGAGGAAGGTGCCGCTATAGAGGTTTTAGTACTTGTGCAAACTAAAAGAAATACTAGATTACTTTTAAAAGACAGCCAGAGCATTATATTGCAAAATTACGCTTCAATGAAGTATCAGTTACAAGTTGTACACTAGAATAAACCCACTAATCAAAGTAAAAGTGGAACAAGTCACAAAAATACGCTCAACTGATGATACTCCTCGTGAGTACTCAAAACCTAAATTATGTGTTTTATAACTAGAGATGATGGTTTATCGCGGGGAAACTTGACTGTTGACTGGGTTCCAGCGCATGTTCAGCTCACCAGAAGATTACTGGCTTTAGCTTGTACTTGGAGCTGTTACCCTATTTAACTGAGCCAATAAGAATCCCGATATTGTAATATTTGATTCCTGTTGTTGGTCTGCAGACACCAATGTTATGTCAGACGTACATATGCTAATCATAAATGTTGAAAGTAACTACAGTGTTTTCAAGGGTATGTTGGCAGAAAACATTTTCGCGATATACCATCCTCTCTAACCATCATCTTTATTGATAACCAAATATTTTTTTTTGAAACTTACTACCAAAATAATTTTTACAGAGCACATATAAACCGTACAAAATTTTTGTCTAAGAACGAGTAACGATAAAATTGACTTCAAAAAGCAACTTCATACTGTAAATGAGTAGGCCAGCGGAATATTCCATATCCCGCGGGGTGTTTATAGAGGCCCTTCACAGACCCTGGACCTCTGTGTGGTTGATTCGTCGCTGACTTGGCCTTTCAACCAATCACGGGGTTGCTTACTCCTGTCTGGCTGTGGTGGTTACTTGGCGAGTCTCTGGGTGGCTGTTTTCTAGTAGGGTGACTTTTTTCTTATTACAATATCTCTTGCTCGTGGTTTGTTGAGGTGGCTGTTAATTTATGTCGAGTCTGTTTTAACTGCCCTTTGGTTCATAACTACCGGGTTAGAATAATGTTTATGGCAATGTAGAGATAATGAGTGTGTGAGAGATTTTGGTCAGCGCTTAACATCGAGGTCTTCAGCGCTGGTGAGGGGCGACATGAGGTGAGTATGGAGCGGTGCCGGAATAAACGGGCGGGGGAAACGGGAGATCTTTGAGAAAACTCGCCGACCAACGACATCATCCGGCACGATTTCCAGGGACCGACCCCGCCGGGAATCGAACCCGGATCGCCTTGGTGGGAGGCGAGAAGTCTGGCTCCTCGACCACCGCGGCCCCATAGAGATAATGAAACAACAACGTCAACAGGGATGATGGCCACTGACTTAACAAAACACGAGTACATTTCTTCCTGGACAGTTACAAATCTAAAGTTACTTATATACACATATGCCTAGAGTTGTAGACGAGTCTTTCAAGTGACGAACACCATGGTTTGAATCCGTCTATATGTTTCTGTTTTGCAGTCAAGAATTTACAAGCCAAACAAGCATCCGCATTTTTAGATATGCATTTTTCGGGGACGGGGGACATGACTTTACGCAAAATCGATTTTTTGCGCACTGTCAAATTACTTCATGATCCAGTGGCGATGGATCATGTTATAAATAAACAAAATTGAAAAGCTGATACATAAAATAACTAATTATTGTAGGAGGACGCCACACCCTTAACGAAGCCGATGTACCAAGCTTCTTTATCCTACCAATGTTGGTTTGATTGCCGCCATTCATTAAACAGTTCACAAACTAATGCAGATGGTAACAAACAACCGCATTTCAGATATTGTCACAAAAACATAAATACAGTCTGATGCCACACGAATAGCGTGATCAGGAATTAAAACCCAGGTAAAAAGACGACATACAATCTGTTGACACCACACATTTTACTCAAAGGTGCATTCGCAGACAAGCAAATTTGTGCAATTTCGTTTTTGCTTCTTGCGTGGTTTATGTGCTGTTGCTAAATGAAATATATTTAAGTGCAGTAACATAATTAATGCCAGTTTTAAAAATTAAATAATTTAGTTGCGCCAGGCATTAGGACAAAGTGCATGAACATAATTTCCCTTTAAAAAAATAAAATATCCTAATTTAGTTGCGTCACGATTTCCTAAATTGTGGAAAAAATTAGGATTTTTTTTTTCCATTAACACCAACTCAACTGTCGCAAGACACTGCGTTGCCAACGTACACATATTGAACCACAAAACATCCCGTTGTTGAGTGAGTCCAATGAACGTAGCGGCTGTGCACACTGGACAGTTTGTTCAAGAGTTCAGGTAACATTACAAGAGACAACAAACACGAGGAACGAGTTAACTCGGGCGAACTAAGCAGCGGCGGCAGAAGTCATATAAGGGTAATTAATTGCACGTATGCGAAGGCAAGGAAAGTCCCAGGGCGGAGGACGATCACGTGCGGCACGCGACGACTCGCCGAGTCAACACACACGCGACCAATGAGGCACTGTGTCGCAGGCACGGCCTGGCATTCTAACTCGTGACCGCACGCTGCGCCCTGTTGTTTATTGACCACAAGGTAGCGGCCTCATCCCCTCGCTCGCTCGCCAAGTACACTCGCGGGACACTGACAATTGTACTCCGTGCTTACCCTTTCGTCTGTTAAGACCATGATCCGTTACGATAGTTATTTTTTACATCTTAAACGAGAGCAGATGTCACAAATTTGTTCGGCAGTTTTGTTAAAAACGATTTTTACAAGAACAGCAATTTTTTTTTTTCAAAACAAAAAAATATACGGTTTCTAAAAATAAGTGAAACAACATTTTGTTAATTACATAATCAGTAGGGACAGGAATATTTGGTAAAAATATGTTTGCTCCACTTTGGTTCAGTGCCTTACGTACACACCTGCAGCTCAACTTCATGGCTATTGGCAAGAGTCTCTTGTGCAGAGGGTAAATATTGAAGATCACTAACTAGCCTTGTACTGTGACGATATTTTGCTACATGTATATTTTCGTAGACCGGGCATAGTGATTAACTACTCTACTGGAGATCATTCCCTTACTATTTTATGGTGCAGCAAATCAGTTACCCGTCTGTCTTTGGATTTTCTGTATTCTAAATATATCTTCAAGTAAGATAGATTTGAAAAATCACGAATGACGGTTAATGTTTAAGCTTGTTTTGGAAGGGTATTCGGTTTTCTTGGCCGGCCTACGGTGTGAGAGGTCCTAGGTTGGAATCCCAACACTGGCATGGATGTTTGTGTCATTTGCTATTGTTTATAAAGTTTGTGAGCCGCCCTTTACTAAGCCTAAAGAAATTAAACAAGGGTCGTTAACAAACTCTCTAGAATAAAGTAACTTCACATATGTTGTTGTCTTGAGAAGTCTACTATTTCTTCGTCTGTTTTTGTCTGTGTTGTGTCTTGCCTAATGTTCACATACATTCGTGTCTCACGTTATTTGTGTTGTCGTCGTTCATTTATTCGGTACCTTTTTGACACACCCCATTTTCGTTCGTTTTAATTTTTTTCGTCTGTCTTTTCTTGTTTTTTATGTCGTCTTTCTTTAGTCGACAATATTACACTTGGTAATTAATTTTGTTGTTTTAAATCTATTTTTGTCCTCGTGTCGTCTTCTGGGATATGACTAAATTCATTTCAGGAATTGCCTGTATATTCGTCTGTTGAATACAGCTTACTGGCTTTTCTTCCTTTGTTTTCATTTTTGTTTTATTGTGGGTTTTTCTGCAATTTGACGACATTCGCACTCAATGGCGTATGTCCAAATAAAAAACTGTTCTGTTTATAAAATATTCAATAATGTTGCCTATGACAGGTCGTTTGATACTTGCTTCTAGATCCTTGTATCTGAAGCAGGCATTTCAACCTGAATTGAACAAACTACGCCTAACCTAATCTATGGTAAACTAAATTACCAACAGTGGCCTATTAAAGAAAAAAATGGGGTGGTTGGGGGTGGGGGGTTGTGCAGGACAGTAAGCTCTCTAGTACGAGCCTTTGTTTAGACGCTAATGACTTGGCTCGCAGAAGACGGGCCCTGGTAAAAAAAACAATCCATCCTCATTTAGACTGACAGCTTCTTCATCTTCCTTGTACAGCGAACAATTCATTCTTACGTGCCAGCTATAATGGGTTTTCTTACACTAAGTAATACCTCTCTTAAGACCGTCACGTGGACGAGAGGAGATCTTGAGATGTTGGTCTGAGGCACAATACACGCCTACTTGGCCAGTACAAAGAATCTCTGGGCCGATCAAGTGAATTTACAAAAAATACGAGCACTGAATTTCACTATTTAGAATTTAAGTCTCACAGTATTTTAAACTTTACGGTGGACGTTGTAAGTACCCTCGATTAACTGGAGGGGGGGGGGGTAAGGAATGGGTACAGGCTTGTCTTAAAGGAACCATCCCAACCTTCGATTGGGAAATTTTCGGAAGATCTTTGAAAACTGAAATCCAAATGGCCAAGTAAATAGAAAGTATGTTTTTAACTGTCGGTGTCGTGAGAAATTACATGTACTTACCAAACCAAATAAAAACTGCTTTAGCTATCATTTTATAGACAGTATTAAGAATTTTGTTGCTTAATATCAGGTGGTTATTTAATTATTAAGAAATGTGATTCTGAAGGCTATTTTCAAGACAGAATTACACGTACTATATCCCCTTTAAGGACAAATAAAACAAAAAAGACTGTATATGCTCAATATTTTCATCAATATAAAGTCGTAAATTTAATTGGGTTGTCAGATTACTGTTTGTCGTCAAATATATTTTGTTGCATATAAATTTCAGTGTGGGCTGAGCGAAGAGATTTTGGTCAGGACGTAACATCTAGGTCTTTAAGCGCTGGGGTGACATGATGCGAGTATGGAGCAGCGCTGGATTTTTTTTTTGGGGGGGGGGTTGGAATATCTCCGAGAAAACTTGCCGACGAGCGCCACCGTCAGGCACGATTCCGACATGCGAAAATCCAAGGACAGACCCCGCCGGGAATCAAACCTTGATCGCCTCGGTGGGAGGTGACAGCTCTAGACACTTCGCCAATCACGGTCCAGAAGTGTGGGTTGAATATTTTTCCAGAAGATTGTCCAGTTATGAATATAGCCTCGCCTTTTCAGAGCCATCAGGTAAAGCGTATGTAAAAATTGGCGACTAATACCGAAGCGCTATAAAATGTTTTTTTGTAATTTAAACGTAAATATTGTTATGATTTATAATTGGAAACTTCAACAAGCGGGGTGACACACCACCTTTAAGGTACCTCGAAAGAAAATACGTCTATGCAATATTCGGGAGCGACCCCGCACGTTAATAAATTGGGAGGCGGGCGCTCTTACCACTACACAACCGGAACTAGGTCGCCATTAAAATTCCACCAAAAGTAATAGGCACAATTAAACCTCTCGCCTAGAAACATACTGCACTAAATTCACGCTCCACTCCAACCGTCCCAAGCAGAAGGTGCTTGTTACAAATGGGGATTGTACACGATTTATAGAAGATAATACTAGGCTGCGCCACAGGCGCTATCAAGACACAGACTTTAGTTCGTTAAGGGCGCGGTTCAAATCAATTTTCAACGTCTTCATTTATTTTAATATTCGTACCAAATATATTTTTCTCATTTTAGACATAAATTGTGGTAAAATCTTCCTCTTAGGAAACTTTTGTATCTCTCGTAGTTTTTGCGTAATGAGTCGTAACATCAAAATTTGAATTTTACGGTTTTAAGTACGCCACTAAAACCTACTGACATACCAAACCGACAAAATTCATATTGTATTGGAACAATGTTGTATGCTATGATTTGACATCTATAAAAACAAAAATAAAATACTTTTGTATTTAATAAAAAATGCTGAATTTTGAAATTAAAATTAAAAAAATATCAACAATTTTTTAAAAAATACAAACAAATATACATTTTTGTTTTTATATATGTCAAATCATAGCCTTCAACATTGTTATGTAGTGTGATTTTTTTCAGTTTGCAATGTCAGTTGGTTTTAGTGGCGTACTTAAAACCGTAAAGTCCAAATTTTGACGTTTACAACTTATTACGCAAAAACTATGAGAGATACAAAAATTTCCTAAGAGGAAAATTTAATCACAATTTATGAATAAAATAAAAATAAATATCTGGTAGCAATATAAAAATTTAAATGACGTTGAAAACTGAGGTGAACCACGTCCTTAAAGGGAAATAACTGAAAATGCTAGCAGCTTTTACCGAGCGACGTAGCGCAACGGTAACACGTTGGACCGCTTCTGTTTGGATTCCCGGTTCCGGCCATCCTTATTTAGGTTTCCATGCGAAACCTTTCTAGGCGAATGCTGGGATGGTCCCTTAACAAAGGCCATGGCCGACTCCTCTCACAGCTCCTGTCATTGTACCAAGTTGCGTGTGGTGCCGTCTCTAATGTTGTAAAACGTGGGAGGCTACACGTTTATAACTTCCAGTTTCACGCACAGTATTGAAGCACATCGATTCTTACATTTACGGGGAGTGTTACGCAATTTTATTACATTTTCAGTTTTTGAACCATAACATTTATTCAAATTGTATTATCAAAATACTCTCTTCGACAAAGCATAGGAAATATACTTGATAAACTGCTTGACATAAATAATAACGGAATCTTTCACCAATTTGTCATGCACAATCATTGTAAGATAATTGTAGGTTAAGTTTCAAGAATTCTCTTGCAATGATTCTGCATGACAAATTGTTGAAAGATTCCATTATTATTTATGTCGAGCAGTTTACCAAGAATATACTCTATGCTTTGCCGAAGAGGAAATTTTGATAATACAATTTGAATAAATTTTACGGCTGAAAGACTGAAAATGCAGTAAAATTGTCTAACAAATAAATGTATGTTTTTATTTATGTAAACTGCTATGTCATTTACAATTAAGATATTCACCGCTAAGGCCCCCGTCTACCTGCCTCTCAAACTGCGTTGCAGTGTGTTTTAAATACCCGTTTTATAAACAAACTGTTCCACGTGTGCTCAAGCGGGTTTCGCACGAAAATAAATAACATTTCAGACCAGGACGGAATACAACTTTCAACACATCACGTGCGTCGCAAACCGCATTTTTAAGCCCTACAACATGGCCGAAAATGGCATTTTCAGACTGCCGTGCCTCACAGTATTGTGGACGAATGTCTGCGAAACCAGTACAGGGCCCTGCGCAGGGCTTCCCTTAAAACTTTCCACTAATAAAATGATAGGGTCGCCGCTTAGTCCCATATGCACACGCAGCACGACGATAATACTACGCGCCGGGTGAGAGCATTGCGCATAGTAGCGATGAGGCACTTGATGCGCGTGCCAGTGTCGTCCTTATCGCTCCCTCGTTTCTTAGCCTCCAAAGCGGAAAACAGATCTAGGTAGACGAACGTCTTAAATACATATAAAATATTTTCCGCGTATTATTCCACTGCTAAACGATTGTGACCACAATTAAGTTTCTGATTATCTGCCGTAAGGTTATGCTAAATTACTGTTCCGAAAATCGTAGCATAACCGTAACTGTTTGGTATGGAAGCTTACCAGTAGACCCTTGACGTACGTTAACTTCGACAATAATATGCGGTAGTAATGTACGATAGAACAGAAATGTGTGGAAATAATCCGTTACTCTCGACACAATTCCATCACTCCAACACTCAATAGAATATTACATAAGGTATATTGTGTACCAGAACAGATAGTTTAGGTACACGTCTAGGCGCGTCAGAGCTTGTAAGTTAGCATAGCAATAGCGGCTATCACTTTCAGAAACGCATGTTAACTGAGTTAGTATAGCTCTATTTTACCCTTACCTCTCCTGACAGCATTTTCATTCCATCTACATAAGAATATTTCCCTGGCGACAAAGGCGATAAGGAAGTATGATTATCATTTACAAACTAATTTTCAAAGTATATTTTGTAAAACATCAGGTGAAATACTGTCTATTTAAAATACATTTGTATTTACACAAATAACAAGATGGGATCGCGCGTTCGACTATCAATATTCGTGGTGTTATAACTTAACAAAAAATATGAAACCTAAGTGAACTGTTGTCCCAATTATCTTGCAATAAATTGCGTGTTGCCTACTGCCTACCATCAGGCCACTCGCCATTTTTTAAAACCACTAAGCAACAGTTTCTCGAAAACGGTTCATCTAAGAATATTTCCTCAACACATTTTTGTTTAATTTGTGACATACGCTATTTAACCAATCTTTTACAGCTTCGTATTTAAAAAAATTGATGCAATGCCATCTTCCCAAGAATGATTTTTTCAAACACAATTTTAGAGGTATGAGACCACCATCACACAAAACTCTATAATCACTGATTAAATGCTTAATCGCAAATATTTTCTTGTCTTCACTGTTACTTCTGGTCAGGAGAACAACTTGGGGTGAGAGAGATTTTGGTCAGCGCTTAACAGCGTGGTCTTTAGCGCAGGTGAGGGGTGACATGAGGTGAGTATGGGACATCGTCGGAATGAGGGGCGGGGGAAACGGGAGACCGCGAGAAAACCCAACAAACCAACGGCATCGTCCGGCACGATTCCTAAATGCGAAAATCCGGGGATCCACCCCGCCGGGAATCCAACTCGGATCGCCTTGGTGCGAGGCAAATGGTCTGATAATTCAGCCACCACGGCCCCGACAACTAGAAATCTCGCCCACAGACTGCGAAGTGTATACAACATGATAGGGCCCGGAAAAATTCGCGGGTTCACTGACCAATAGGCTATCCTCCAAGAATGTATGTTTTCTCAAGCAGACAGCAGCTGCTCATTAGCTGCTCGCTTCCACGGTCAAATGGGCATGTGATTAGTTACATTGCTGTTATTGGCTGAGCGACTTCCAGAAGATGTCAAATAAGTCAAGGGCCAATTGCGAAAGTGACACGAACGTGCAGATGCTGGAGTTCTAGCTTGTGTCGGAAAGAAAATGCGAATTTTTCAGGGTCCTACGACATGATGTCCAGCACAAAACGTCTTGACATAGCGGTGTAGAAGCTGACGTTGAGTCAAATGTCTTCTACGAGTAGGAACGAGTAACAAGTGTGCTTATTAAAACGGGTCATATCTTGCAGCGAAAATAGGATCTTGAAACAGCTTGTAGATGTACAGTATTAATTGCGTAATTTTCTATTTCCCACTTCTTTATCGTGCTCTGGTTCACGTCTTTGTCTGGTACGCGGGAGTATAGATTTCTATAGGTACTAATAGAGATAGTGGAAAGTATCTAGAATCTTGCGCGCAATAGTATTTTATAAAACACTGTACTAGTCTGCGCCACGTATGGTTAGATGACGGTTAAGTAGTTGTTTAAAGATGAATAACAAATATTCAACAACGGTGCACCAGAGTTATCATTGGCCCAGTCAGATGGGGCACGCCAGTAACGAAAGAACGTAATATTGGACATGTTTAGAGATTATGGTTTATCGCGGGAAAACTTGACTGTTTGATGGGTTTCAACACACGTTACCCTATTTGACTGAGCAAATAATAATTCGGATATTGTAATATTTGATACCTATTATTGGTCTGCAGACAGCAACGTTGTATTAAAAGTAAATCACCGAATCATATACGTTGCAAGAAACTGCAGTGTTTTCAAGGGTATGTTGGCTAAAAATGTTTTCGCGATATACCATCATCTCTAGAAATGTTATACTTTAGCCTGGCAAACACAACTTTTCCCGCGATAAATCAGTGTATTTACTAATAGTAAGTATTTTGGGAAGAAGTAATCGTTAAGGTACTTCTGTGAGCGCTCAATAAAACTTCGCATATTACAATAAATCCGAAAGATAAACCCCGTGTAATGTAACACTTTCCTTGTAATGAAACTAGAGCGACCTTATTGAACTGTCCCAGCAAGTCATATAAACGACTGTATACCTAAGAATACAGTACACGCCCCTTTAGCCTACAACCTACTGTGAGATAAAGGATGCACATTCTCTGGTCAACACTAACGATCAAAACATTCTATCCTATTCCGTTAAAATAGGGATAAGTGGCACATTTACAATTTATGCACTGTAAGCGCACCGTACCATACTATCGTGAACAAGTGTTTGAAAAATTCCTTCCGCGCACGCGAACCAGTCATTCGATTCTGTAGCCATGAAAGAAAACCCTTCTGAATTAATACAATTTTAAACGTGCTGTCCGTACTTACGAGTAACAAAGCGAGCAGGAAAAACTTATATGTTCCAGAAAGCAGAAACTTGGGAGAGATACTACACAAGAACATGGCTATCGATCAGTGAGATGCGATAATTCTCAAACCTGACGATGCAAATATGCAAATGATAGCGGAGAATGCCGTATCTTACTGCAATTCGTCACTGACCCTACTGAAACAAAATTAATCTGTGCAAGTTTCGTACTGCAGTGTGGTTCTTTTCCAACTGAAAACTCCTTGTCTTTGAAGAGATATATTTCTAAATTTACTACATTATCAGTTAAAACATTTATTTAATAAAAATTGTTTCTTTCAGATTTTGTTTCTCTTAGGCGTAATTACAGAAGTTTAAATCGTTTCCTTTTCAGCATTCTCAACATCTTGTTTCCCTTTAACTTCAATAACCAAAGTAAACATATACTGCTACGTAAACAAAAGTACAGCGGAGTAAATCAAACCTCAAACCAAGTTAAAGCAAACATAGAATAAAATATACATCGCTCCAGAATGTATTATTGCAGGTTATATTTGAAAACCTAAAAAAAGAGTCACTGGTTAGTAACGCACAGAAGTACTTTTAAGTAGTGAGTGAGAGATTTTGGTCAGCGCTTAACATCGAGGTATTTAGCGCGGGTGAGAGGTGACATGAGGTGAGTATGGAGCAACGCCGGAATGAAAGGGCCATAAAATTTAAGCCTTCCTTTCCTATGTCTGGTGCAATATAAATATTTTTTGTGTGGATTTCAGTGATTGGAGGCGGTAACTTTCTTCCGCGTGTCTTGGGCCTAAATTTTTCCTCATGATTTTTTTTTTTTATTTTCGAGCTCGCCTTTTCTATGAAGCATGAGAGTGTCTCGTATTTTATGTGTAAGTGTGTGTACGTGCGTGTGGGTGTGCGCGCACACGCGTGACTTCATTTTGTATATCTTAACTATATATAACATTATTTTTTATGACTTACAGATTTTTCATTAGCTGCAGTATTGATTGCAAAATTCCTGCACATATTTTCCATAAACCACATATATTTTGAACACAGACTATAGAATGCAGCAGTGTGGATGGTGTCCGTCCATCATTTATTCACTATCAAGCGTTTATAAAGCTACACACTACATAACTATAGTACAAGGTTGTTCACAGTCTAGCAAGCATTCCTTTGAGGGTGCGGTTCACATCAGTTTTCAACGTCTTTTTTTTTTTTTTTTTTTAATTTTTATATTTGTACCAGATATTTTTTTCTTATTTTAAATACAAACTGTGATTAAATCTTCCGCTTAGGAAGTTTGTGTATATCTAATAGTTTTTGCGTAATGTGTCATAAACGTCGAAATTTGCACTTTGCTGTTTTATCTACGCCACTAAAACCAACTGATAAAACCGTAAAGTGCAAATTTTGACGTTTACAACTCGTTACGCAAAAACTATGAGATAAAAAAATTTCCTGAGAGGAAGATTTAATCACAATTTATGTCTAAAATAAGAATGAAAATATCTGGTACAAATATAAAAATAAAAAAAAAAAACTTTAAAACTGAGGTGAACCGCGCCATTAAGATGCTAGTAAGTTATTATTTATTCCTGAAAGAGAGCAGATGTCGCAAAACCGTTACACTGAAATGTTGGAAATTGTTTGTACTACGTAAACTATTTTTCAAAATATAAGTTTATATAATTTTGGTTAGTTATCCATTTAATACATTTCTTTAAGTCTATAATTAGCCAAAATTATTAAAACTTTTATTTAAAAATATTAGGGTTACATAGTACAAACAATTTCCAACATGTCTATGTAACAGTTATGCGATATCTGCTCCCTTTCAGGATTTAAAAAATAGAAGTCTTAACTCCTGCCAAATATTTACTGTCAAGAATTTCTGTCTTTCTGTCATATGTCAACATAAACATTGGCTTGCTACTAATAGTAGCATTAGTGTGTACATTTTATCGCTGTCGAAACTTAATGTCCGAGGTCGTGGTAAAATACGTAACGCTTAGTGCCTTTTTGAGCGGACCTAAGAAACGATTATTGACCGAAAAAACCGTTATCATTGCTTACTAGTGCTAACTGGGTAAGAGTCATAACAAAAAAAAAAACTTAAAGCATAAAAGTAAACATCAGTGTTACAAATTTAGCACATGAATAATAAATAGGTCCTCACGCGAGATGAAATAAAAAAATGTACCATTGTAGATTATAAAATCAATTCGCCATTCATATAGTATTTTAAAATAAGGGTGTTTATGGCAACAGTGCTCGATCTGGAAAACAATTTTCTTACCATCAATTAGAACAAATATTTTGTCAAGGTGATTCATCATTATGACAATTTTCTGCATAGTAAAAATGTAAGTCTTCTACAATAGTTCGGCGTAGCAAATAATTTATCTTAAGTTAATATTTTCGTAGAAATTTCTGATCGTAAAGTTGGCAATAACGTTTCGTGGATATTCTTTTGCACTGCCTTACAAATATTTTGATTTGAATTGATGTGTTCTGTTTAAGTTAATGCAAGACACCCTATAAAATATGTTGAAACGAAAAACGATATTCGTACCAATTAATGCTTAACTTACAAATATTAAATAAAACGTCACGTCCTGAAAACAGAAGTGCATGTCATAGATTACGTGTAAGAGCACGCCGAAGTAAAAATTATACTGTTCTCTGCTAGTACAAGTAGTAAGAACAATCATCCCAGTAATTAAACAATTTACTGCGAAAATAAAAGCGTTTAGACACTTCAAAATACATTTGAAATCACTTACTGGGGGAAAATTAGTTTTGTACTGTTTTAAACTTTCGAAATATTTTTTTTTAATTTTCGGCACAATAAAACAAAACGAAATTTTCTTTGTGTGATCACAAAAGAATCCTAACATAGCTCACAGATTTTACGTTTACTATGGATTATTTATGTTAGTTATTGTTATTCGCTCAAGCCAAGAACATTAAATCTGATACTTTGACATGCCCATTAACGTTAACTTTGCAATCTTAAGATTTTGATTTAGAGAAATTAGGCCGCGGTGGTCGAATGGTCAAACCATTCGCCTCCCACCAAGGAATAGCATGTTGGAATCGTGCCGGACGATGTTGTTCGGCGGACTTTCTCGGGGATATTCCGCTTTCCCCACTCTTTCATTTCAGCACTGCTCCATGCTCACCTCATGTCAGTTCTCCCCAACGCTAAAAACCTCGATGTTAAGAAAGCGTGGTACATAATGCAACGCTAAAAGCATTAATATATAACTGTATGTTTCTTGAAGCCAATTTGTGAAAATTAAACAATATCAATCGTAGACAATAGTTTTGGCCAACGTTTTAAACTAAATAGTTTCCAGTGTTACGAACTTCTGAGGCACAATCTCTGACGCCGGAACCTCGTGCATTTAACTGCGGCGCAAGAGATCACGCGTAACGAATTAGTAATTGTGGATAAATATTTACTCACAAAGTTTGCAAATACCATTATCTAGGATTTTAATTGAGTGTTTTATCAATATTGGCTTCGTAAAAAAGGGTAGAAATAAGTTTATGTTTTCAGCGATTGTTGATCTACCGCGCACTTTTAAGGGCATGGGCCCGAGTTTCTTCGCATTTTATGTCAATTATTTTTTAAAACATAAATGGGAGCCGATATCGTAAAGGCGCTTCGTAACTTTGTTATGACTTATTTAAACTGTATTAATTTTGTCGAGTCAGAGACTGCAAAATAGTTGCTAATTAGTTAATTAACGAAATTTCCTTTTAATTGATAAACTAGCTATACTCATAATACAGTTTGTCTCGAAAAGTTACGTTTCATAGTAAAACCGATGTGCAAAAAATTTACGAAGCAATTTTACGATATTCACTCGGATTTTAAAAAATAATTCTCTGGAAAGCCGAAAGGTTACACTCAGGGGCAAACCCACGCTACTCAACGCACGCCAGTCACGCGAGGCTGCATATTTACAGGGGCTGCAGCGAGACGAGCATATAAACGCCTACGGAGCACACTTTGTGCTGTCAGTCTACCCGCGCTAGTTTGCACAACTCGCGCTACTCTGCAGATAAATGTAACGAAATGTTGGACATTGGGAGGAGTCTTTGCCGGTTTCAAATTTCCGTGTTTGACGCCTGGGAACAGCGATAAGAGCTTCACGGCCAAACTGACGTGCAAGGTTTTTGTTGCAGACATTTTCTTAATGGAACCTTATTCGGTGTACCTTAAATTAAATTTTTGTATAGTATGAGTAAAGACCTACGCATTTACCTTGTTTTGCACTCACGAATTCAGATGGTATTTTGAAAGCAATGGCAGTCTTTAAAATGCTAATTTTAGTCATTTTGAGAGGCCCAAAAATCATGTTTCTAACAAGCGTGTGAAATTCTTAATATTATATAAAAATAATATAATATAACGTCTTTATTATAATGTGGCGAAGTTAAGGTATTTTACCTTTTCTTACACTTAAATTACGTACAGTTTTGGATATTATTATACATTAGGTGCTTTGAACTAATAACAAGTAAAATTTTTGATTAACAATTTTTGAAATTTAAATGAAATTAGATGTTTTACCATGTGAACTTATAATTAACTAAACCCTAATTACAAGGAAAAAAAATTAAAACACTGAAGAAAAAAATACATCATAGATACAATACTCATTCACTCGAATAGGGCTACAAAGATACCAGCTATTCATAAACAATGGGTCACTCTAACACGTTAATTAATAATTACATCAGGAAGTTTAAGTGCAAGTAACAATTTTGTCAACTGGATTCTGGATTCGTAGTTTCAAGTGTGTTATTTTCGTAGATAAACGTAATATGAATAAGTTAAGCGGTTTGGCGTAAAAAAGAATATGTGTGACACGCTGCAACACGGCCCATGCGCTAGTCGAGGACTTCTCTTAAGAGTGCGTAGCGGATAAATAAACACTGAAAACATCAATTTATTTCTACGATTTTTTCGAAGCCAATATGGATAAAATACTCAACATCAATCCTAGATAATGGTATTTGCCAACTTAATAAGTAAATATTTATCCAGAATTACTAATTCGTTACGCGTGATCTCTTGCGCCGCAGTTAAATGCACGAGGTTCCGGCGTCAGAGATTGTGCCTCAGAAGTCCGTAACACTGGAAACAATTTCGTTTAAAACGTTGGTTAAACCTATTGTCTAGGATTGCTATTGTATTAATTTTCGCAAATTGACTTCAAGAAACCTACAGTTATAGATTAATAATTTTTGCATTGAATTATGTACCACGCCATCTTAAGGACACCGCCTACAACTGACCCTAGGCGCGAGCAAAGTCAGGGATTTATATGTTTAATTATATTCGGCGGTGCTCAGTCTATTTTCATGATGTCACTGACAATTTTCTGCACTGAGGAATAAAAATGTACCAAAATATTTATAATATGTAGTTTTAATGTGAATTTGGTAGTTTAAATATTAAGTTTATCATTGTTTTCAGGATATTCAAAACGCCCTAAAATCATTTAGCAAGGCGTGTCTCGCAGAGGCGAATAAAAAGGGCAGTGGCGGTTTACACGTAGTTTGACAGGTACTGAGCCACTTCGAATATAAGTTAACATTTATCGCCCATCCTTGTTCGAGCAAGGCTCTCAGGTAGTCTGCACCCTTAACACTCAGGTGGGAACATGTATATACACAGCATTTACAGGAACATCCGTGTGATAGGCGGATACCCAATTATAATTATGATAACTATTGTTTAACGTCACTTAACTTCGAAGAAGTGCAAAAAAAGTGAATATTTTTCGTAACACATTTTGTGACATTCCGAGCAATTTTTGAGGTTATACAATAATTTTATTTGCGAAATCCTAACTGTTACACAACACACCAAACATTAACGATTTACTACAACACCAAACAACCATAAATATTGCACATCAAATATAAAATTCAGTTGGCAAAAATTAAATTGTACTGATAAAAATTCCAAAAATTCTAACACAACTGCGCAATGAAATATATTGTCCATAAATCATGAAATTTTTCCTGTGTGTGAGACGAATGAGAGCCTGGGGTTGGCTTTTGGATATTTTTCTCTCTTCAGTGAGTGTCCGTTACCACCCTCTCGTACGCACATGCACGAGTCATAGGAATACCTGTTCTTAGAACCTGTGATACAAACTTCAAACCACATTTATCGGGCTGTTTAAGCCTGCTCTGCAGCCAGTCGAGTAACCGGATTCCGGCCGCAGCGCTAGTTGTACACGGTAGACTGGCGCGAACAACAGATAACGCTCCTTCTCTCTTTCACACTGCTATCTCACTCCCACAAGTGGTTTCCCACGGGCCGTGCCGAGCTGTACAAGTTCAGAGACAGATGACACGCTGAGCGCTGTTGTCAGATC